>APFE030039989.1:100734-119220 GCA_000404065.3 Pinus taeda | reverse complement strand
AACCAACCCAGAACACAGCAATGATAAACAGAGATTTCAAGAGAAGTAAGCAGCTTCACCCATGTACAGCCTACTTACGGTACGCAGGTAACTCAACTGCTCACCTGCTTACCTACGCAGGTAACTGAACTGCTCACCTGCTTACCTACGCATTGTGTCTTTTGATCTGCCTGTGTACCTCCGCACCTGCAACCCTTCTGTGCCTGCATACCGGCGCACCTGCAACCCTTCTGTGTCTGCATACTGGTGCACCTGCAACCCTTCTATGCCTGCGTACCGGCGCACCTGCAACCCTTCTGTGCCTGCGTACCGGCGCACCTGAAACGCTTCGTCCCAGCGTATGTACACACTTTTCTTTCACTGTACCTGCGTACCTTCGGGCATAGATAATTTCAAGACTTCAAGAACAACCCAGATAGTCAGATCTATAGATCTGATCATGCACCGAAGAGATCTCAATTCATCAGTAGATTCGCCTTATTTAGATCTAGACATTACACCCAAGAGATCATGATATTTCAGATCTAGCTCTCACAAGATGTTCAACCCAAGCACATGCATAAGCCAAATGATCTCCTTTTCTTTATATAGGCAAGCTCCTCCTAAAAACATGGATCAATACCACGAGCCAAACCATAGAAACACAAATACCGTCGGCTAGTTAAACATAAGAAACCCCAATGTGCTTTTCTTTGCCTTGAAATGTGTGCACTGGGGTACGCACCTCTTGGACGGCTTATCTGCGTATTAGGACGCGGTCCCTTCATGGTGTACTTGTAGGTACGCACTTTTTGTAAGGTGTACCTGCGTACCCCTTATTTTCTTCCATATTTGATAGCTGATCATCAATCTTTGCTGCTAACTTGAAGTACTGTGGTCTATCACCTGAATGGGTTGCCATCAAGGACAACAATTTAGCCATAATGCCAACAAAATTCGAATTCAATCTTAGCAGCTATTTGTAAAATAATTAATTAATTCATCTTGAGTTAATTAGTTGTAGAAAATCAAACATGAAGTCTATGTGGGGACATGCAACAGTTTCTCCATTAATTTAGGAATTTATCCATCAGTTAAAGAGATAAGGATGAGTTGTAATATTGAGTTGTAATTAGTTGGCTTAGTTAACTGAGTCAAGTCCAGTTAGATTAATTCTCACAGTTTGTTGAATTAATTGTGAGTTCAGTTAGTTAATGCTTGCATGCATGTAACTGTTGCACTTCAGATAACTGAATATTCTCTCATAAATAACTCATGCATTTCAGTTCAGTCAGAGACCCAATTGAGATCAAAGGAGGGATAGTGTATTATCAGTTGGATGAATTTTCCCTATAAAGGAATCTCATTCATGCAGAAGGATTCATCTCCTTTAGGTTTGTGCAGCTATTTCTGAGCCAAGTGAGTTGTGTGAGGTGGGAATTCACACAAGTGGAAGCACTGGACCCTAGGAAAAACTATGCAAGGAAATAGGAGGCTTGGAGGGTAGAGGAGAAGATTGTGAGAGCCTTTGACTTTCTATGAGCAGTGTTGTTTGATTGTAGAGAGAGCAGGATAGCTTGAGAGCTGATTCTTTTTGTAACTTGAATAAGATTTCCACTTGTATGATAATGCAGAGATTGGCGTTTTAGGCTGAGGCTTTCCCTAGGTTATTTCTTCTGTGTTATGCGTGAATGATTTCTCATTCTTAGTTATATGTGTTCTCTTGATCTAGCTCAATTCGATTAAGCTTCCACAAATTGTTGTAGAAGTAGATCTTGTATTGTGTTTTAGTATATTGCATAATCTGTTGATCTACAGTGGGAGTTTCTACACTAGATGGTTGATTGCAAGATAACGTAGTTTCCTTTCTACAAGTAGTGTAGCTCTTATCTTTTCATGAATTATGTCAACAACACTTGCAAGTTGAAGTTCATAGCATTTTTTTTTTCATGGTTAGAGGTAGCTTCTAAATTGCACCTTCATTAGCTATTTTTCATTCTAATTCAATAGGAGGAATGGTCTTAGAGAGCTATTGATCAAATGTCCTAGTTGAGGGGGGCATGAGTAGAATCCATTTTGATGTGCATATAACACTGTCACATTGAACTTTGTAAGATCGCTATAAATAAAGTTGAGGAGCCCTTGGGAGTTGTAGCACTCTTGGTGAAATACCAGGGCTCATCAAAGTCCTCATTTGAGTAAGGCTCTACTTGCTACCCATGGACTACTGGTCACCATAAGTGTTAAAAGGAATAGGAGATGAGTTGGGGGAATATATTAAAATGTTAGAGGGTACAAAAAATGGTTACTATGTCTTCTACACAAGAATTTGTGTTTATATGGATGTTTCAAGGGCACTTCCGGAGGTAATCAAGTTAGTATTTAGGGATGAATCTTGGCTCCAGAATATTGACTATGAAAATATACCCTTTCACTGTAAGAAATACCATGAACATGGACACTTATTCAGAGACTGCCCCAGAACAAAGCGCAACAAAAAAACACTCAAGAAAAAAAGAAGTCAGATGAACAAGGCTACACTAAGGTGGGGCCCAAAAATAGGCACAACATGAAGACTCAAAGAAAATAAGGACCTCGTCAAGAAAAAAAAAAAAAACAAGTTTGAAGCCTTATAGAAAAAGAAATGGGAACTAATCTTAGGTTAGCATACTAAGGAAGGAAACATAAGAACAATCCAAAACTCAGTGGTTCAAAAGACACTGAAATTAGGGGATAACCATGAGCACTACCAAGATGAGGAGGACTAGACTCCAAAAGGCACTGAAATGGAACCAGTGAAGTTAGAAATATCAAATAAAGATCATGCCATGGAATAATCCATCGAAGGATTAGACCTCAACTCAATAATAGAGGAATGGGAAAAAGGAGGCTTAGCTTCCATACTTAGGAAGCACATACAAAAAATAGAAGGAGCTTATCTATTACAAGAGGAACTAAAACAAGGCATGGTAAGGAAGCCTCCTGAGGATTTGGCTTTCAAAGGAATCCTAACAAACATCACAATAGACCAGTATAATCCCAAAGCTCCCAGTCAGAAGAGAGGGAGGAAAACCATAAGCCAGCTCCTCCAAGAGCTAGGAGAAATATTAGTCAATGAGGGTAAGGTAAGAGATCTCACTTTGACCCCTCATCTTTATCAATGAATTTAATCTCTTGGAACATTAGAGGCCTAAATGGTCTGAGGAAAAGAAGAATCCTAAAACGCAGGCTCACGGTAGACAAACCAGACATATTACTCCTCTAGGAGACCAAGCTGGCCATGGAAAACCTATAGACTTTGCAAAAGAATTGTTTCAAGAACTACAACTACCTTGCCAATATAGCTCTTGGCTCTACTGGTGGGTAGCTAATTCTCTGGAAGAGCTCTTTCTATGATTTTACTTTGTTGCAACTCGAAGTTCCAACAAAAACACATCACAACAGGAACATGATGAATGAATTCACCCCTCTTGGTCTACGTCTCCTTGGTCTAGCTTACAATGGCTTGGGCCTCTCTATTATGCTCAAACATATAAAAATATGTGTTTACAATGCTCAAATGCTTCTGAGACCTGCTCCAATGAGTCCAGAATGTCCAAAAATGGCTACCTAGCCTCTTTTTGCACCCAATTTGGTTAAAAACTGGAGAATTTATAACCTCTCCTAGTTTCTCCACTATTCGCTCCACAAATTGCCCAAAATTTGGCATCATCCTACAATATCACCCCATCTTTCGCTAATGGGCTACCAAATCCACTGAAATTAGGGTGGATTTTTCGAATGGTTAATTTTGCTGCCAAGGCCTAAAAATCAGAAATATGGACATATGGGGGGCCATGTGCCTAGGGGCTAGCCCCCGACGCTGGCCCCCTCCCTCCAGTGGTTATGTAGCTATTATGAGAGTGTTCACATCGCGGATGGCCCAATTGTTAGAGTTGTCGATTATCGACAATGGTAGGTGGATGGTCAAGGCTGGCGATTAGCGACCGTCGATATATTATGTTCACATGGGGGCGGTTAAGTCTGCTGACCCCCCATACCTTGCGGAATAACTATTTAACACATACATACTACCATAATATGTTAAGTGACAATCTGTGGCGCAATGGTAATGTTGTTTGTTGTGTGTTGGGAGGTCGACGTTTTGACTCCCACTACCTCTGCCCTATCTATAGCCAATTTTTGGTGTCCTCTCGTGCTGCCACTTGACGACCTCTGACTAGGTCATGTGTTAGCCCATGGTTGGCCACTTCACCAACCAATAAAAAACCATAAATTTCAACCAATCAAAGTGTGCCAGTTGGCACGATCTAACTCATTGAGAAAACTTTGACCTATTCAACTGTTGCATACCTTTCCTGGTCAGCGCCATGTAAACAAGACTGCTGATTGGGCTATCCTTTTTTTTTAAATTCCCCTGCTTGACATAGTGGAAAAAACTCATTTCTAGAGTCATACGCAGTCTGTTTCACACAAAACAAGTTGCACCAGATTCAGGATGACAAGAACTACGTAGTCATTTAGGTTCCACACCATTCTCATGACTTTGGTTTTTGAGCATAATTTTGAGCACCTGATCATTCCTCCCCACTGGAAGCCTTTTGGACCTCAAAAGATCACGTTCAGTTGTCTAGCAGGTGAGGGTATAGTTCCCTCACCTTTCCAATCTCTATCCATTTGGCTTTTGAATGATTTTTTCCATTGAGCTCCACTTAAAGATAGTTGACACTTCCTCTTTTAAATGTCCTTTTTCTTTTGTCAAGTTGATCCCAGATATTTTCAGTTATAGATGTATAGAAAAGAATTACATGTAAAATTGCAGCTTACCACATAAATGTGCACATAAGATAAGAAGAAGTAAACACATAAAAGGCACAAAAAGAAGACACCAAGGCTTGATAACGGAGTTTGTCCAATTCGGACTACATCTTTGGGTCCAACTCAATAATGGGGAGGCCTTTCTTATTAAATGGCATTAAAAAAAGAGGATTTACAATCATCAACTATCCACAAAAGGCTTATACCTCCAATCTGTAAGATGGCCTGTGAAATGGATGCCTAAGATGGAGAGGTAGTAGCACCAAAGCATCCCACAGTAAGGAAAGGGATTGGAGTATGTAAACTATTCAAAATAGACCAATAGATTCTCTCAGCCTCATGCAAAACAACATGCTGCCACCAAAACAAAGCCTCTCCCATGCTCTTTCCATCAACTATGTTTTATAATGGGTTCTATGTACAGAATCCCATCCCAATTGGGGCTTGTCTAGCTCTTAACAGAGGCTGGTAGAGTTGAAGAATAGGTGGGTGCAACTTCCTCTCAAAGATGGTCTTTTATCATTGAAACAATAAATCTTCAAAATCCTAAATACCCCTGCAAATCTGCCCAAAAACCATATATCGGGACCTCAAAATCATTAAATCGGGCTTATTTTCCCTATTGGGTCTGTGCTAGGGTCACAAATCAGCATATCAGGGTGTCTTTTCCCTGGTTATCAGGAATGACCGACCACTAATCACCGATCATTGATATCAGCATCGACATCCCACACATATATTGCCCCGGGTGTTCGATAATGGTTCCACTTATCAGATTAATCGCCGATTGCACCCTTCCACCACCGATATACATATATGTAAGACCTCTTATTCGCTAATATGATCTGATTGGAGATCGGTGATTGGGGGTTCCACTGCTCCTTGCTTAAGTCTGCCTCTATGCGACCTCCAATTGTGATTTTGCCTTAAAGGCCTAAGACCCATTTTCAAAGGAAAATCTTCATTTTCTTAAGGATCAAGGAACCCTTCTTTGTGTGATAACTTCATCATCCAGACTTGGATTGAAGTGCCATTTGTGCCATTGGAATCAGGAAGACAAGATCTCATCTCTAGTCCTAAGTTGACTTCATTACGCTCACTTTGATTTCTGAGTTTTTCCATGCCATTGTATCTGAAGATCCACTTGGATCAATCCTCCCCATTGAGGAGCTTTTGGACTGCCAAAAGCTTTTCATTAATCAATTGGAAAGCGAGGGAATTGTGCCCTCAGTTTCTCTTTCTCCAACCATTTGGCCTTGCTGGGATGCATTCTCTTGAAAGCAACTTGAAGGTACTCTACATCTCCTCGCCGTGAAGTCCTAATTTTTCTATCGAGGGTGATGTCTTTGAGAAACTCATCGAGATATTCTAGTGCAAAATCCTTGACGGTAGGAACTATGCCCACCTCATCAGTGTCCATGATCAAAGGTGGTTCATACAACTTCAGGTTCTCCACATTCACCACTGAGTACATCTACATATATACCGACAAGTCAAGATGAAAGGAATTGTTCCCAATCTTCTCCAATATGGTGAATGGTCCATACCAGATTGGCCACAACTTCTTTCCTTCTCCCTTCATCCTGTCTTTGCTGATGTGGAACCACACCTTGTCGCCCACTTGGAATTGATGGTTGACTAGGTGTTTATCATGTTGAGCCTTATAACGGGCTTGACTTTTTTCCAACTGCTCTTGCACTGCTTGGTGAACCAATTGGATTCATTGAATGAACTGCTGAGCTTTGTCCTTATCATTACGTCCACTGGAGCCATCCTCCCTTCCAAAGGCCATATCAAAAGGGTCTTTTGGTAGGTAACCAAGCATGTCTTAAATGGTGAATGCTACATCGATGAATGTACTACTCGGTTGTAGAAATGATGTATATAGGGGAGATTTTCATCCCACAACTTGGGATGTTTCCCACAATAGCCTCATAATAGGTGTACCACTGTACGGTTAACAACCTCTGTCTTCATGTCGGTCTACTGGTGAAATGCCGTGCTTTTTTCAGTTTGGTGTCCATCATCCTCCACAAGCTGGTCCAAAACTCCCTAAGGAAGCGAGAGTCTCAATTTGACACAATTGATGTGGGTAATTGAAAGTGAACCATACTGAAAGAAAAAAAATCAGTCTACTCTACAGTAATCTGCTTTTTAAAAGGCATAAGAATACACATTTTTCTAAAATGGTCAACGATGACATACAAATAGTCATGACTCTTCCTAGACAAAGGTAAACCTCCCACAAAGTCCATTGACACACTTTCTCATGGATGACTCGGAAAAGGGAGTGGTGTGTAGAGCCCAAGTTTTCTATTAGAGGGATTTGAAACAGAACACATCACACAACCCTTTACATAGTGAGTCACAATGTTTTTCATATGAGGCCAAAAAAAAAAATCTTTGTACATGACATAAAGTCTTTTTGACACCAAAGTGTCCAGACACAAGAGAGGTGTGGGCCTCTCAAATTACATGCACTCTTTCTCCTATGGGAATACACAATTTACCAAGGTGATACAACAATTTACCTTGCAAGTGATAGTTGTCCACCTGTGAACCATGGGTTAGTTTTTCATAAACCGCCTTAAAGTCATCATTGTTAGTATATTGTTTAGCATAACAAAAGCATAAATAGGAGGGTGAGATAGCATATCGACCACTCTATTGCTAGTGCCCTTCTTATACTTTATTACCAGATGAAACTGTTGAAGAAATCCCATTCACTTGAAATGACGAGTTTGCTGCAACTTGGTTTGTGACTGAAGGTACTACAAGGGATGATGATCTATATGGATGATGGTCTCCTTGCTGATCAAGTAGTGTTTCCACTTTTTCACACTCTGCACCAAGGCATAAAGCTCCTTGTCATAGGTGGGATAGTTTATCATAGCTTGAGAAAAATTCTCAAAATGGTAGCAAATTGGCTTCTTTTGCTGCATCAGTACAGCTCCCATGGCATAACTGCTGGCATCAGTTTTGATCTCAAATGGCTGTTGGAGATCAAGTAAGGCTAAGACTAGTGTGGTGCTAATTGTTTCCTTCAATGTTTTGAAGGATTTCTGTTGTCTTCCTCCCCATTGGAAGACCTATTTCACACTTGTCAATGTGTAGAAAGGTGTTGTAATAATAGATAAATTAGCAATAAATATCCTCCAATAATGGACTGCACTTAGAAAGCTATGGACCTCAGTTACACTAGTAGGCTTATGCCAATTTACAATTGCTTCGAATTTAGCGGGATCAATTTTTAACTGACCATGACCAACAATATGACCTAGGTAACCCAAAGAGGTTTTCCTGGACTCACACTTTGACAATTTTACAAAGAGTTTTTCTTTTCTCAACACATCAAGCACTTTCTTTACATGACTCACATGTTTAAATCAATTCTTGCTAAAGACTAGTATATCATCTAAATATACAAGAACAAACTCATCAATGAAGGGCTGAAATATATTATTCATAACTTGCATAAAGGCGGCTGGAGCATTGCAAAGCCCGAATGGCATTACCATCCATTCAAACATCCCCTACTTGGTTTTAAAAGTGGTTTTCCACATGTCCTGCTACACAATTCGGACCTGGTGATAGCCACTACACAAATCCAACTTTGTGAAATATACAACATTTCTAATTGATCCAATAAATCATCTATGCATGGGAGGGGATAGCGATTTTTCAGCGATGTTTTGTTAAGCACGCGTAGTCCATGCACATCCTCCAGCTACTATCTTTCTTTGGCACTAGAACAATCGACGAACTGCATGGAGAGAAGCTTGACCTGATTATGCCTTGGTCCAGCAATTCCTATACTTGACGCTTGAACTCCTCCATTTCGACTACTGACATCTTGTACATGCCGATATTTAGCAACGGGGCATCATGCAACAGTTGGATTTCCCTCTTTAGAGGTTGTTCCCGCGACTCCTGAAACAATTCAGTATAATCAGAAATTAATAGAAATAATTCCTATTTAAGCTCCCCATCGCAGCCTTGGAACGCATTTGCAAATTCGTCCTCCTTCTCCCTTACAACCATAAGCATGCATGTCTTGTTGGAATTCACCAGCCGTTTCATTTTCCCAGTGCTTATGAGGCTAGTGTTAATCTTATTTTGATGAGCCCGCACTATGTATTCTACCCCATCCTTGGTGATGTGATATTTATTCTCATGGCATAAAAAGACTGCTTTCCTGTCATACAGGTATGGGATCCCCAATACCATGCCACAGATATCCAGTGGTATTACGTCCATCTCTACTTCATCTACCAGCTTAGACGCAATCACAAATTTTACCTTGCACTGCTGGGTTACATTCAATTTAGCTTTATCATGTATCCATCCCAGTGGGTAAGGCTTTGCATGTGGTTTTGTTTCTAAGCCAAGCTTCTTTACTAGGGATTCTACAATTAAATTTTCTTGGGACCCAGTATCAAACAGAGTTTCTACTTTGGTGTGATTTACTACAACTCTAATATGAAATAATTCAATTCCTTTTCTATCATTTGAAAGGGACTCATCTACAGAACTGGTTCTTCCATGTGATTTAGAATCAACAGGACGTGTAAGGGTACCTTTTATTCCTGTTGTTGTGACCAGTGCTTCATCTCCCAAATTTGATCCAAGGTCTTGTTGTGCTATTGCCATTGTTTTCTGCTTTCCTTTTCCTCCATACTTCTTTGGACACCTTTCTAGGTGTTTCTTCCAACAATGATCATCATCGTGGCCTTCTTTCTTGCAATGATTGCAATAAGGCTCTCCCTCTTTAGTTGCTGCTATTTTCTTCTCCTTCCCTTTCCATTTCGTTTTGGATTTGCCATTGGGAGGTTTGAACAATGGCTTTCTGGGCTGGTCCTCTCTTTCATTCTTGCCCATGTTGTCAATATGAATTTCTTTCACACTAGTTGTGTCAATAGTGGTTGGTTCAAACAACAACAATGAATGTCGAATATAACTATGCAGTGAGCCAATATACTTAGTTACAACTTTAGGTGTATCAAGTGCAATACCCAAATTCAGTGCTTGCTTCCTAAATTATTCTGTAAACTCTGAACATCCTGCCCTTTTCCTTGCCTTAAATATTCCCAATTCATCAAATCTTTCTGCTTGTATCCTAAGGATAAAATTTTTCCTTTAACGCAGAAGTAAAATTAGACCATGAGTAAAAGAGCTTACCCACATTTTTACTGCTCTGCAATTTGATCTCCCACCAAACAAGATTTGTGCTGCCCAGTCGTAGAGAGGCAAGCTAGATTTTTGCCCCATCCTCTATGATTTGTTGAATCCTGCAGTAAACCTCAATTTGGATGATCCAATTGTTAAGATTTTCTATGTTACATTCATCATTAAACACATGAAGATCAAATTTAACATCTAATTTAAAAAAAGGTTTCTTAGATGCATCCTTTGGATTTCTCTGATTATGGTGGTGAGGGGAAGAAGAACCTTCACCACCAGAAGGAGAAGGAGGGGGGTTTTCTCCACCATTCCCATGTGCTGAACCTTGTTCATCTGGGTTCCTCTCTTCTTCTTTTTTCAGTCTTATAACCAACTGACTGATATTTTCTGCCATTGAATAGAAAGTCTTTTTGAATTTGTGCTCCTCTTCAATACGAGCTTCCTCTTCAGCCATGTTTCTTCTCTGAGGTGCACGCCCTGCCTCTGGATCGAAAGGTTCTAAATTCCCTTCAACTATTTGAAGCCTGCCTCTTATTAGCATACGAACATGCAATTCACATCTAAAAAGCCCTGCTTTGATACCACTTGATCCTGGATGTTATCGCTTATAGATGTATAGAAAAGAATTACATGTAAAATTGCAGCTTACCATAGAAATGTGCACATAAGATAAGAATAAGTAAACACATAAAATGCACAAAAAGAAGACACCAAGGCTTGATAATGGAGTTCGTCCAATTTGGACAACATCTCCAAGCCTAGCTCAACAATGGGGAGGACTTTCTTATTAAATGACATGAAAGAAAAGAGAATTTACAATCATCAACTATCCACAAGAGCCTTATACCTCCAATCTGAAAGAAGGCCTATGAACTGGATGCCTGAGATGGAGAGGTAAGCAGCACCAAAGCGTCCTGCAGCAATGAATGGGGCTGGAGTATGTAAACTGTTCAAAATAGACCAATAGATGCATTCGGCCTCATGCGAAATAGCGTGCTGCCACCAAAACAATGCCTCTCTTGTGCTCTTTCTATCGATTGTGTTTTATAATGGGTACTTTGGATAGAATTCCATCCCAATCGGGGCTTGTCTAGCTCTTAACAGAGGTTGGTAGAGTGGAAGAATCAGTGGGTGCAACCACCTCTCAAAGATGGTCTTTTATCGTTGAAATGATAAAGCTTCAAAATCCAGAAAAACATTGCAAATCTTCCCAAAAAACCATATACTGTGACCTCAAAATCATTAAATCGGGCTTATTTTCCCTATCAAGTCGACGATGGGGTTGCAAATTAGCATATTGGGGTGTCTCTGTCCTGGTTATTAGGAATTACTAACCACCGATCACTGATCATCGATATCGGCATCGACATCCCACACATATATTGCCATGGGTGTCCGATAATGGTTCCACCAATATGATTAATTGTCGATCGCACCCTGCCACCACTGATATACATATATGTAAGACCTCTAATTCGGTTGCCTCTAATTCGTCGATCTGATCTGATCAAAGATCAGTGATCGGGGGTTCCACTGCTACTTGCTTAAGTCCACCTCTATGCGACCTCCGATTGGGATTTGGTCTTAAAGGCTTAAGACCCATTTTCAAAAGAAAATCCTCAATTTCTTAAGGATTAAAGGATCCTTCTTTGTGAAATAACTTCATCATTTGGACTCGGATTGAAGTATCGTTTGCGCTGTTGGAATCAGGAAGACAAGATCTCCTCTTTGGTTCTGAGTTTACTTCATTCTGCTCGCTTTGATTTCTGAGTTTTTCCATGCATTGTATCTGAAGATCCACCTGGATCAATTTGTTAAGGCACTGAATTCCACCTTCCACACACTCATTCTAAAGGAGGAAGGAGATGATTCTCTAGATTGCTTCCACTCGATGACCCATTGTAATGTTATATACAAAATCATCTCCAAGGTTTTGACCAACATAATCAAGACTATTCCCCCCCTCCTTATCTCTTCTAGTCAAGCATGGTATGTCGAGGGAAGACATATTCTAGACAACATTATCTTATTGCATGAAATGATTAACTCTCTTAAAACCCAAAAGAAGCCTGACATGATGATGTAATTTGATTAAGAATATGATTTTGTTGTGCTAATATTCTCCTCATATTAGAAACAAAATGTTATTCATGTGCTTAAGGATTCATGAGTTTCGCAAGTGAAAAATGAGTTTTTATGAGAAATTTTAACATAAATAAGAGATTGAACAACAACATAAAAGTGTACAAAACATCACCAAAAACACATCACAATAGGAACATGATGAAGGAATTCACCCCTCTTGGTCTACGTCTCCTTGGTCTAGCTTCCAATGGCTTGGGCCTCTCTATTATGCTGAAATGTATAAAAATATGTGTTTATAATGCTCAAATGCTTCTGAAACCTCTTCCAATGAGTCCAAAATGTCCAAAATGGCTACCTAGCCTCTTTTTGCACCCAATTTGGTAAAAAAATGGAGAAGTTATAACCTCTCCTAGTTTCTCCTCTATTCACTCCACAAATTGCCCAAAATTCGGCATCATCGTACAATATCACCCCATTTTTCTCTAATGGGCCACCAAATCCACCGAAATTAGGATGGATTTTTCGAATGGTTAATTTTGTTGCCAAGGCCTAAAAATCAGAAATATGGACATATGGTGGGCCATGCGCCTAGGGGCTAGCCCTGATGCTGGTCCCCTCCCTCTAGTGGATATGTATCTATTACGGAAGTGTTCACATGGCGGATGACCCAATGGTTAGAGTTGTCGATTACCGACGATGGTAGGTGGATGGTTAAGGTTGACGGTTAGTGATCGTTGAGATATTGTGTTCACACGGGGGGCAGTTAAGTCCGCCAACCCCCGATACCTTGTGGAATAACTATTTAACGCATACGTTCCACCATGATATGTTACGTGACAATCTGTGGTGCAATGGTAATGTTTTTTGTTGTGTGTTGGGAGGTCGACGATTTGACTCCCACTGCCTCTGCCTTGTCTATAGCAAATTTTTGGTGGCCTCTCATGCTGCCACATGACGACCTCTGACTAGGCCACGTGTCAGCCCGTGGTTGGCCACTTCACCAACCAATAAAAACCATAAATTTTAACCAATCGGAGTGTGCCACTTGGCACAATCTAACTCGTTGAGAAACTTTGACCCATTTAACTGCCGCATACCCTTCTTAGTCAGCGCAATGTCAACAATATAGACTGCTAACTGGGTTGTCCATTTTTTTGAAAATTCCCCTACTTGAGAAAGTGGACAAAACTCATTTTTGGAGTCATACGCAGTTTATTTCACACGAAACAAGTTGCACTAGATTTAGGATGACAAGAAATACGTAGTCATTTAGGTTCCACACCATTCTCACGACTTTGATTTTTGAGCATAATTTTGAGCACCTAATCATTCCTCCCCACTAGAAGCCTTTTAGACCTTAGAATATGACTTTCAATTGTCCAGCAGGTGAGGGTGTAGTTCCCTCACCTTTCCAATCTCTATCCATTTGGATTTTGAATGAATTTTTCCCTTGAGCCCCACTCAAAGATAGTTGACACTTCCTCTTTTTAGTGTCCTTGTTCTTCTATCAAGTACAGTGTCTTGCTAAAGCTTATCAAGGAATCATGGAGAAAATTCTTTAATAGATGAAATTTGAATATTCTCTCCTTGATCTTAAATCAAAGGAGGTTGATACAACCTTAAGTTCTCAACATTAACAACAACATGAGTTTGCATATATGAAGGCAAATCCATCCTGAAGGCATTGTTACCAATCTTTTCCAAAATTCTGAATGGACCATATCTAATTGGTTTTAGCTTTTTACATTCTCCTTGGAGCCTCTCTTTTCTAATTTCAAGCCAAACTTTATCACCGACTTGGAACTTATGATCTACATGATGCTTGTCATGCCTTGCTTTGTACTTGCCTTAGCTCTTTTAAAGTTGTTCTTAAACTCTTTGGTGTACCAATTGGATTTGTTCAATGAATTTTATTTCTTTGTCCATGTCACTATGACTGTAAATAGCAACATATTTGCCAAAAATTAAATCCAAAAGAGATTTAGGCAAGTATCCCAAACATGCCTCAAATGGAGATGTTTGAGTTGAAGAGTACTTGGCCCAATTGTAAGCATGTTGAATATAGTGCAAATGTTCATCCCACAACTTAGGATGCTTGTTGCAACATCCACGAAGAAGATGTGTCACTGTTATGTTCAACACCTCTATTTGGCCATCTGTTTGTGGATGAAAAGATGTATTCTTTTTCAATTTGGTGTCCATGAATCCCCATAAGCTTGACTAAAAATCCCAACAAAGTGAGAATCTCAATCACTAACAATGGATGTGGGCAATCCAAAATGCACCCATACATTCTAAAAGAATAACTGAGCAGTCTATTCAGTTATAAATTGATTTTTACATGGCATCAAAATAAACATTTTTCTGAACCTATCTACAACTACATACAAATAATCATGACCTCTTTTCGAAAATGGAAGACCTACAAAATCCATAGAAACACTCTCCCATGGTCGTGAAGGAATCGGAAGTGGTGTGTACAATCCTAAATTCCTATTGCTAGGCTTACTCACTCCACATAATGAACATCCTTTAATAAAATGTGACACACTTTCAAGCATTTGAGGCCAATACCAATACCTTTGTAGATGTGCCACCGTTTTACTTACATTAAAATGACCACCAATAAGAGAAGTATGTGCCTCTCTTTCTCCCAGTGGAATACAAAGCTTGCTAATATGGTACAACAAGTTATCGTACAAATGATAATCCAATTCCTCTACTTGATTACCTTGACTCAATCTTGCATAAACATCTTTAAAGTCATTGTCTAATGCATATTTCTAAATATAACTTTCATGCAAAACAGAATTATGCTTGAGTAGAGTAGCTGCACTAAAAATAGGCCTAGAAATCATATCAAAAACTTTATTGTAGATATATTTCTTGTACCTGATTACCAAGTGGAATTGTTGAAGAAATCCCATGTATCAAAAGTGCCTTGATTGCTGCTTCAACTTTGATTGAGATTGCAAGTATTACAATGGTTGATGATCAGTGTGAATGATCGCTTCCTTACCCATCAAGTAGTGTTTCCACTTTTTCACACTTTGCACCAATGCTTACAATTCCTTGTCATATGTAGGATAGTTAATGACTACACCATTAAAAGTTTCCAACTGAAAACATATAGGTTTACCATGTTGCATGAGGACTGCACCAATGGCATAGTCACTAGCATTAGTCTGAATCTCAAATGACTGCCTCAAGTCTAGAAGTGCAAGTACTGCAGCTAAACTGATCTTTTCCTTCAATGCATCAAAGGCCTTTTGCTGTCTTCCTCCCCACTGAAAACCCTTTTTCACACTTGTCAATTCATGCAAAGGAGTTGCTATAGAAGAAAAGTTAGCAATGAATTTCCTCCAATATTGGGCTACTCCCAAAAAAATTCTTAACTTAGTAACTGTCTTGGGCCTTGGCCAATTCAAAATGACATCAACTTTTGAGGGATATATTTTTAACTCACCTCCTCCAACAATATGACCCAAGTAAACTAAAGAAGTTTTTCCAAACTCACACTTTGACATATTAAGATACAATTGTTCTTTCTTCAAGAAATCAAGTACTTTTCTTACATGCATGACATGTTCATCACGATATTTACTGAAAATTAAGATTTCATCTAAGTAGACTATAACAAACTCATTAAGAAATGGCCTCAACACATCGTTCATCACACACATGAATGTAGCAGGAGAATTACATAAACCGAAAGGCATAAATAACCATTCAAAAAAACCTTGTTTTTTTTTAATGTTGTCTTCCACATGTCTTGATCCGCTATTCTAATTTGATGATAGCCACTCCTTAAGTCCAACTTAGTAAAATACATTGCACCTTTCAATTGATCAAGTAAATAATCTATTCTAGGCAGTGGGTAATGGTTCTTTACCATAATTTTGCTCAATGCACGGAAGTCCACACACATGTGCCATGTTCCATCCTTCTTTGGAACCAAGAAAATAGGTGAACCACATGGAAAGGAAGATGGCCTGATGATCCCTTTATCCAACAAATCTTGAATTTTCTTCTTAATTTCTACCCTTTCCATCACTGACATCCTGTACATGCCAATGTTAGGAAGAGGACAATCTTGCTACAACTGTATCTCATGTTGGATTCCTCTGTTGGGAGGTAATCATTTTAGTTCATGAAACATATCATCATATTTATTAACTACATCAACCAATTCAGATTTTAATTTTGAATCACAACCTTTAAAATCTTCATTATCAACATCATTCTTGGGTTTGATCATTAGAAGCACAAAATTCTTTCTTGAATTCACTAGTCTTTTCATATGCCTTGCATTAACAAGTGAAAGATTTAGTTTCTTGCTATGAGCTATGACAATATATTTTACTCCATCTTTGAACAAATGGTATTTGTTTTCATGTCTATAGAAGATAGCTTTTCTACCATAGAGGTATGGGCTGCCCAAAACTATTCCACATATGTCTAATGGCACAACATGAAGCTCCACTTCATCTATGAAGTTTGTAGTGATGGCGAATTTTAGTTTACACTTTCTAGTAACTTGGAAATGTGCATTGTTACACACCCATCCAAGTGGATATGATTTATGATGTGGAATGGTTTCCAAGTTTAAACTTTTGACAATGTTTTCAAAGATAAGATTGGCTTGAGAGCCACTATCGAAAAGTGTATCAATCTTTCTATGTTTTGAGATCACCCTTATGTGAAAACGTTATATCCTCTTCTTTTCATTTGGAGTTTCATTTTGTGAATTTGAAGAACTAGTGCTAGAAATGGATTCTTTTCCTTTTGTACCCATTGCTGTAATTTTAGTTTCATTGCCTGAATCAAATATGAAATCTCGTTGAGTGGTTGCAATTGTATTTTGTTTTCCCTTGTCATTGAATATTTTTGGTTTCATTTTGGGATGAAGCTTCCAACAATGAGCTTCATCGTGACACTCTTTGGAACAATGTTTGTATGTTAATTTCTCTCCTTCTTCCTTGATAGATGCATTTTTCTTTCCCTTCCCTTTGAAACCCTTTTCTTTTCCTTTACTCTTAAATGGCTTTTTACTACCTTCTTCGTGAGTGTTTTTCCCTCTTGCCTCAAGATGAGTGGCTTGCACACACACATCATCTATATTATTAGGATTAAACATTAAGATAGTATGCCTAAGATAATTGTGTCAACCTCTTATGTACTTCAACAATGTGTCTTGTGATTGGAAATCTACACCTAACATTAAAGAGCTTTTTCTGAATTCTTCGGTGTAATCTTGCACATTTTGTCCTTTAAGTTGTATAAAGTTCTGCCAATTCATGATGGATTTCTAGATATAAGCTAGAGGGTAGAGTTGTATTTTAATTGTAGGAATGAAATCAGACCAAGAAATTGAGATCTTACCCTATCTTTTTATCTCCTCACGCCTTTATGCTTCCTTCACCTTCACTGTAACATTAAAGGCTTCCTCCTGTACTGTCTATGTGTGTAAAGTCGTAACACCTCTCTATTACTCTTCTTTGTATTCTGGCCTTTGATTCTACACATGCAACCTATGTTATGTAGAATAACTCAAGATCATACAAAATCTATATCTCAATTATTCAATACACACACATGAACTCAAAATTGAGTTGTTTATATTAATAGACAAATATTTACATAGGAACTCTCTCCTTGGCCTGATCTTCTGTATTGGTGGCCTCTTTTTTCCTACTTGCCCATAGGCTTACAGTTAGACCTCTAATTCATACCTCTAACTACTAACTCGACTAACTATCTAACTTGACTTGACTAACTCTTTTTCTGCCTTTTTGGCTTATATTTACGCAAAAGGATTCTACAACCAATTCCTGGTTAGATCCATAACCTTCTCAACAAAATCCTGAAATCTCTTCCTTATCTCTAAGGATCCTCTTTAATCCACAAAATCATGAACTAACTCCTAATCTAATATTTACAACTAATTCTGAAATCTCCCAACTATCCTAAATCTCTCACGTTATCCTACATTCGAGAACATTTACAAATATGCCTCACAATACTTAATTAAATCCCTATTCTAGCTTCTCTCATTAAAATAACTCAAAAACTTAATAATTACATTAATTCAACACTTAGGAAACCAACTTCCTTAAAACGCAATAACCCCTATGTCTACTAAAATGCAACGATTCTTCTGAGTTGAATGCTCCTGCATCAGACTCCCAAAATAAAAAACATTCATGATCTCCTGATCATGTGCCTTCATATATTGACAGAAAACCTCCAGGGTCCCAAAATTTAGTTTCTAACTGTTTGAATGCTATGCACCTTTGCTACTACTATATGTCTACTATGTTTTGTTTTATCTTCCTTTCCTTGTCAATCAGGTTCAAGTTCTGATTGATCACACTTCCTGCTGTCAATCTCCTCCACATGGATTGTTTCATCATCAACTACCAT
>APFE030039989.1:48499-90377 GCA_000404065.3 Pinus taeda | reverse complement strand
GGGGGGGGGGGGGGGTGAATTAGTATAATCAGATCAATAATTTAATTTTCAAAACAAATTTGTATACGCTACTTCAGTTAAGTGAACTAGTGTGTATACACGATTATACTTAAGGCAACCAGCGTATATGCAGAGATCTTTTGATTTACCCAATTTATCATGCATTGAACTTTAATAAGTATATTGGGAATTCATTAGACATTGCAGTAAAATCAGAATAAAGCAACACACATGAACACCAAGATATAAGGTGGAAACCCAATGTGAGCGAAAACCACCTGTTGTTTTCGTTTATGTCTTCTTTTAATAATAAGAAAATCTATTTACAATTTTTGTATTGGTGCAGACTTATACCAGTATGCAAGCTTCTACCTGCAGAAGGTTACAACCTTCTCTCATTCTCTAGCTTCTCCTGGAAGGGAGTTACAACCCCCTAGCTCTTATACTAGCTGATATGTTTGCTAGTACGTAGGTGCCGACCTCCAGAAGGCTATGACCTTCTCTATTTTTTCCAGGGACCATGTTTTATAAATTTTCAGATTGGATCCATCAACAACATCATTCAATCATCGAATATATTTGCATCAACCAATCACCTTTTGAACCAACCATAGTCGAATCAATCATTCACTTAGACAACCCATCAATCTAATCCTTTAGAACACTGTCACCAGAATATAGTAACTAGAACCCATAACTTTGCAACAGTAAAGAGAAATAACTGAAACATATTTTCTAAGGTATATGTTACTTCCATGTGTTGATCCTGCGTGTACACATGCTTTTCTCAAAGCCAACCAATGTATACATATGCAAATATAAATTCAAAGTTCTGAAGCTATTCAAAATTTAGTTATACCCAAATCATATCATTTACAGAATAATATATCCGTTAGTATTCAAATCTAGAATATACATGAGCAAAACACATAGTGATAGTTCAATTTACACCTTAATATCTCGATCCATCATTAGATCTGATCCCTCATCATCAGCTAAGGTTCATCCTTGGTTCAGTTCCAGCAATGTACCATAACCCAATAACTTGCATACCAGATCTCACACTTCATTAGATATTCGATACCTACACACCTTGGCCTAATGATCTTCTCCTCCTTTTATAGTTTTAGGCCTTTCTCAATACCATGGACCAAAACTAGTTAGGACTAATACCTTGGACCAAATACCTAGGGTCAATACCTCGAACCAGATACTTTGGACCAATATCATGGATCAAAATACCATGGACCAAATACTTCAGACCAAAAACTTAGTTTTCCAACATATACATGCTTTTCCTTCTATGAAAATGTGTGTGTACGTATATGCGACTTGTATATAGTGAACCTGCATGTATACGCAACTTGGTCAATGGCGAACCTGCGTATACCTCTCTTTCTTAATTTTGTGAAGACTGATCTATAATTATTTGCTGTTTAGCTACTATACTTTGATCTTTCATCTGAGTGAGTTGCCATCAAGGAAAATACCTGAATCATAATTCCAACACCATTCACCTTCACTTTGAATGGATTGTCCTCTGTTCCCTTGCATCTGTAATTCTCCCAATATTCTTCTATACTTTATCTCTGTGTGCCTACTGTTTGTCAGATTAAAATCTGATCTCTTCTTTCCTACATACACATCTTAAAACATAATTGTGTTCTAAATTTCTCAAAGACCTCTTACACAGAATTTATTTATTTTGTTCCGATATCAATTGTTTCAACCACAATTATGCTCTGATACCAAATTGATGCTAGCCTAAGATGACAATACCCACATTATGAAAATAAAATTGCATGTCATTGGTCCCAAGTCTTAATCACCTGATCCATGGTGAAAATATTCTTAAATAAAGGTTTAATGTTCTTAATTAAGTTTTAAGACCCCTTCACTTAATCTCATGCAAAAACATTTTAATTGACTAACCCAAAGTCTAAACCTTCATTAACTTTTCCATCAGGACTTTATTCACCCTTATAAACTTTAGTTTATCTATAATCTGCTCATCTTAACCTTTTAATTCATTAATCTCGCACATAATAACCAAACCCCACTCTTAACTTTAGTCATACTTGAATTCAACCCACAAAACCTTTAACCCACTTTATTTCTATTATAATTCCTATATAATAGAAATACTCCACAAACACACATAAACCTTACTTTTTAACTTTCATCGACCTTTGCACATTTTCCGATGTTTATTTTTATCAGGTTCACTCTCCACCATTGATTTCACTCCATCAGATCAACTGTTGTTGCACCATCTCCACTCATCCTCTAGAACTCAAATAACTTTAATTTGCATCCATAAAATTTTTGGGTCCAGTCTTCCCCAAGCCTTATCGACTTCAACCTCCACTGTAGATCTTACCCTGTGATCTGATGGTTGATGTCTTCCTCGATCAAAAAAACTAATTCTTGATCCTCCATCGTAGATCAAAGCCCATTTGATCTAACAGTTCACAATGATATCGGGTGAGCTACTTGCACGAGGATTATCCACCCGATAAAGTAGTTTCCTCTCTCCCCCGATGTGCTATGTGTCAACTGCTAAGTGGAATCAGGTGACTCCCCCTATTACCACTTACTACTTTTTCTCCATTCAATAACCCGCTTTCACTTATAAACCCACCTTTCTTCTTTGATTAATGCTTGAGCTTATTAGTGCCCGATGGTCGTAGATCTTCTACCATCGATGGCTGCGACAGCTCCTCCAGATTTCTCTTCCACTAACACTTAAGTTAATCTTTGCCATTCATTTCTTGACTCCATTCTACGTGACTTAATCCTGGCCGCTTATCACAAACAATCTCATTTGTTGATCTAGATTATCCAACGGCACCTATGCATCGACACCTCACTTCATCGTTCTTCCCTTTACTTCATTTTTACATCATTTCTTTAGTGTTTTATGTGGTTTCAGGTTTACTTCAAGGTTCACGTCTTTAATTGTTCTGCCACACAATTTCCTCTTGAGCTTAACTTTGCTCACGCCTTTATGCTTCCTTCACATTCACTGTAACATTAAATACTTCCTCCTATATTGTCTATATGTGTAAAGTCGTAACACTTCTCTGTTACTCTTCTCTGTATTTTGGCCTCTGATTCTGCACCTGCAACCTATGTTATGCAGAATAACTCAAGATCATACACAATCTATATCTCAATTATTCAATACACACACATGAACTCAAAATTGAGTTCTTTGTATTAATAAACAAATATTAACATAGGAACTCTCTCCTTGGCCTGATCTTCTATATCGGTGGCCTCTATTTTCCTACCTGCCCGTAGGCTTACAATCAAACCTCTAATTCACACCTCTAACTACTAACTTGACTATCTAACTTGACTTGACTAACTCTTTTTCTGCCTTTTTGGCTTATATTTATACAAAAGGATTCTACAACCAATTCCTGGTTTAGATCCATAACCTTCTCAACAAAATCCTGAAATCTCTTCCTTATCTCTAAGGATCCTTTGTAATCCACAAAATCATGAACTAACTCCTAATCCAAGATTTAAAACGAATTCTCAAATCTCTCATATTCTCCTACATTCGAGAAAATTTACAAATATGCCTCACAATACTTAATTACATCCCTATTCTAGCTTCTCTCATTAAAATCACTCAAAAGCTTAATAATTACATTAATTCATCACTTAGGAAACCAACTTCCTTAAAACACAAGACCCCCTATGTCTACTAAAATACAATGATTCTTTTGAGATGAATGCTCCTGCATCAGAAACCTACTCCAATGAGTCTAGAATGTCCAAAAATTGCTATCTAGCCTCTTTTTGCCTCCAATTTGATCAAGAACTGAAGAATTTATGACCTTTCCTAGTTTTCCTAATATTTGCTCCATAAATTTCAGCATTTTCAGCATGATCCTACAATTTCGCTGCAAAAAATGCTAGCTGGGTGAAAATTTTGCCACACAGTCACCATAAACTATCGGCACTGATAGCTCCATTGCAAATCACAATCGGTGGGAACTGGCAGGTCTTATGGTTTGTGAATGCGGCATGTGCAATATGCGATTACAATAAGTGACAAACCTGATAGAACTATCAATTGCAGTATAACTGTATCGCATTCGAAATATATCGCAATTGGTGGAGCCAAGGTAATACATATAACAAGACTTTTCATTGTGTGATATGCGATTGGGATATCACAATCATAACCTAATCCTATCGGGGCCGATTCTATAACACTTCCCTCCTATGATGTGTGATTTCGATCATCGCATCATAACCTTGACTTTCTCTAAGGCTGATTCCTTAACAATGACCCACCTCTGATATGTGATTTGCAAAAATGTGGGGCCAATGGCAGCCTGCCACTTGGTGCTTCCCCATTCGTTGAGGATTCCTACCACGTTATCTTCTCCTACCTTCTGTCCAAGTCAAACCTAAACTTCGTCTTTCTCTAACTTCTTCATATGAGCTCATATTCGAGTGTCGCTCACATCTTTGGAATCAGGATGACGAGAAATTCGATTCAAGGTGAAGTTTATCGAGATTCTTCCACTTTGAGTTTGAGCCTAATTTTGAGCACTTGATCACTCCTCCCCTTGGAAGCCTTTTGGACTCCAAATATCACTTTCAATTATCCAAAGGTGAGGGTATAGTTCCCTCACCTTTCCAACCTCTATTCATTTGGATTTTAAAGGATTTGTATCCTTGAGCCCCACTCGAAGATAATCGACACTTCCCCTTTTTGATATCCTTGTTCTTCTGTCAAGTATAGTGTCTTGCTAAAGCTCATCATGGAATTCTGGAGAAAGTTCTTCAATATATGGAATTTTAATATTCTCTCCTTGATCTTCAATCAAAGGAGGCTCATACAACCTCAAAATTCTCAACATTAACGACAACATAAATTTCCATATATGAAGGCAAATCCAACATGAAGGCATTGTTACCAATCTTTTCCAAAATTTTGAATGGACCATATCTAATTGGTTTTAGCTTTTTACCTTCTCCTTGGAGCCTATATTTATTAATGTGAAGCCAAAATTCATCCCCAACTTGGAACTTGTGATCTTGACAATGCTTGTTGTGCATTTCTTTGTACTTGCCTTGGCTTTTCTCAAGTTTTTCTTGAACCTTTTGGTGTACTAATTGGATTTGATCAATTAACTTTGTTGCTTTGTCTTTGTTGCTATGACCTTCAATAACAACATCTTTTCCAAAAATAAAATCGAAAGGAGATTTAGGCAAGTATCCCAAGCATGCCTCAAATGGGGAAGTTTTAGTTGAAGAGTGATTGGCTTGGTTGTAAGCATGATGAATATAGTGCAAATGTTCATCCCACAACTTAAGATGCTTGTTGCAATACCCATGAAGAAGATGTATCACTATTCTATTCACCACTTCTGTTTGACCATTTGTTTGTGGATGAAAAGTTGTACTCTTTTTAAATTTGGTGTCCATGCATCCCCACAAGATTAACCAAAAATTCCCAACAAATTGAGAATCACGATCACTAACAATGAATGTGGGCAATCCAAAATGCACTCAAACATTCTGAAAGAATAACCGAGTAGTTTGCTTAGTTGTAATTTCCTTTTACAAGGCATCAAAATACACATTTTGTTTAACCTATCCACAACTACATACAAATAATCATGACCTCTTTTTAATAATGGAAGACCTCCTACAAAATCCGTAGAAACAATTTCCCACGCCCGTGAAGGAACTAGAAGTGGTGTGTACAATCCTAACTTCCTATTGTTAGGCTTACTGATTGCACATAATTAACATCCTTCAATAAAACGAGACACACTTTCAAGCATACGAGGCCAATAACAATACCTCTATAGATGTGCCACCGTCTTACTTACACCGAAATGACCATAAATAAGAGAAGTATGTGCTTCTCTTATGATGTTAACTCTTTCTCCCTATGGAATACAAAGCTTTCCAAGATGTTACAACACATTATCATGCAGATGATAATCCAATTCACCTACTTGGTTACCTTGAATCAAGCTTGCATAAAAATTTTGAAAGTCATTATATAATGCATATTTCTCAATATAACTTTCATGTAAAACAAAATTATGCTTGAGTAAATAGCTGCACTAACAATAGGCCTATAAAGTATATTAACAACTTTATTGTAGATACCTTTCTTATACCTAATTACCAAGTGGAATTTTTGAAGAAAACCCATCCATCGGAAGTGCCTTGATTGCTGCAACTTTGATTGTGATTGCAAGTATTGCAATGGTTGATGATCAATGTGAATCATTGTTTCCTTACCCATCAATTCGTGTGTCCATTTTTTCACACTTTGAACCAATGGATACAATTCCTTGTTATATGTAGGATAGTTAATCACTACACCATTAAAAGTTTCCTAATGAAAACAAATAGGCTTACCATGTTTCATGAGGACTGCACCCATGGCGTAGTCACTAGCATCATTCTAAATCTCAAATGACTGTCTCAATTCTGGAAGTGAAAGTACTGGAGATGTACTAATCTTTTCCTTCAATGCATCAAAGGCATTTTGTTGTTTTCCTCCCCACTAAAAAACATTTTCACACTTGTCAACGCTTGCGAAGGAGTGGCTATCAGAGAAAAATTAGCAATGAATTTCCTCCAATATTGGGATGCTCCCAAAAAAATTCTTGCCTCAGTAACTATCTTGGGCCTTGGCTAATTCACAATGACATCAACCTTGGAGGGACCTATTTTCAATTCACCTCCTCCAACAATATGACCCAAGTAAACTAAAGAAGTTTTTCCAAACTCTCACTTTGACATCTTAAGATACAATTGTTCTTTTTTCAAGACATCAAGTACTTTTCTTACATGCATGACATGTTCATCATGAGATTTACTGAAAATTAAGATGTCATCTAAGTAGACTATGATAAACTCATCAGGAAATGGCCTCAACACATCATTCATCACACACATGAATGTAGCAAGAGCATTACATAAAACAAAAGGCATAACTACCCATTCAAACAATCCTTGTTTTGTTTTGAATGTTTTCTTCCAAATGTCTCCTTCAAATATTCTAATTTGATGGTAGCCACTTCTTAAGTCCATCTTAGTAAAATACTTTGTATCTTTCAATTAATCAACTAAATCATCTATTCTAGGCAGTGGGTGATGTTTCTTTACCGTAATTTTGTTCAATGCGTGAAAGTCCACAGACATGCACCATGTTCCATATTTCTTTGGCACCAAGACAAAAGGTGAACCACATGGTGAGGAATATGATCTAATGATCCCTTTATTCAACAACTCTTGAATTTCTTCTTAATTTCTGCACTTTCCATCACTGACATCCTGAACATACCAATGTTAGGAAGAGGACAATCTTGCTGCAACTGTATCTCATGTTGGATTCCTCTCTTGGGAGGTAATCCCTTTGGTTCTTGAAACATATCATCATATTGGTTAACTACATCAATCAATTCAGATTTAAAATTGGAATCACAACCTTTAAAATCTTCATTCTCAACATCATTCTTGGGTTTTATAATTAGAAGCACAAAATTCTTGCTCGAATTCAGTAGTCTTTTCATCTACCCTGCATTAACAAGCGGAATATTTATTTTCTTGCTATGAGATCTCAAAAGATATTATACTCCATCTTTGAATAAATGATATTTTTTTCATGTCTATGGAAGATAGCTTTTGTATTATAAAGGTGCGAGCTGCCCAAAACTATGCCACAGATATCTGACATCACAACATCAAGCTCCACTTCATCTATGAAATTTGCAGTAATAGCGACTTTCAGTTTACACTTTCTAGTAACATGCAATTGTGTTTTTCACACACCCACCCAAGTGGATATGGTTTATGATGTGGAATGGTTTCCAAGTTTAAACTTTTGACAATGTTTTTAGAGATAAGATTGGCTTGAGAGGCACTATCGAAAAGCGTATCAATCTTGTTGTGTTTTGAGATCACCCTTATGTGAAAATGTTCTATTCTCCTCTTTTCATTTGGAGTTTCATTTTTTGAGTTTGAAGGACTAATGCTAGTAATGGATTCTTTTCCTTTTAACCCCATGGCTGTTATTTTAGTTCCATCACCTGAATTGGATCCCAAATCCTGTTGAGTGGTTGGAGTTGTCTTTTGTTTTCCCTTGTTGTTGTTTCTCTTTGGTCTCATTTTGGGATGAATCTTCCAACAATGAGATTCATCGTGACCATCCTTGGAACAAAGTTTGCATGTAACTTTCTCTCCTTCTTTTTTATAGACACATTTTTCTTTTCCTTCCCTTTGAAAGTATTTTCCTTTCCTTTACTCTTAAATGGTTTTTACTACCTTTTTCTCAGGTGTTTTTCCCTCTTACCTTAAGATGAATGGCTTGCACACACACATCATCTATATTATTGGGATTAAACATTAAGATAGTATGCCTAAGTGTATAAACCCGCTATGTACTTTAGCAATGTGTCCTATGATTGAATATCTACACCTAACATCAAAGACCTTTTTCTGAATTCTTGGGTGTAATATTGCACATTTTGACCTTTAAGCTGTCTAAAATTCTACCAATTCATGATGAATTTTTGCATATAAGCTAGGGGGTAGAATTGTCTTTTGATTGTAGAAATGAAATCATTCCTAGAAATTGAGATCTTACCATGTTTTTTAATATCCTCTCGGGTCTTTTGTTCCCACCATACCAGTGATGAACCCTCCATTCTCAAGGAACCTAACTAGATCTTTATGTCATCTTCTTGAAGGTTTTGAATCCTGCAATAGACCTCCAACTAATGAATCCAATTAGCAAGCTTCTTTGCATTCACTTCACCATTATACATGGGAAACTCAAATTTAACATCAAGTTTTAAAAAAGGAGATTTACCAGTTCCTTTTGAAGTATGATGATGATTATGAGTAAGGGTTGTGTTAGTGGAAGAGGGTGACGATGCTTGTGAAGAAGATGATGAAGAAGATGGTGGATAAGGTGGAGGTTTGTCTCCATTTCCATTACCTCATGAAGAGCTTTCTCCTTTGGGAGGTTTCGAAATTTCCCCTTGCAACCTAGTATTCCTTTCTTCATAGAGGACCTTTACCATCTTTGTCATATCAAAGAAAGCCTTTTTGAAGATCTTCTAATCTTCTGTCATGCTTGTAGGTTCTCCTTCGTGAGACATGATCTCTAGAGTTTCAACTGTAACTCGAGGTTGAACTGGTGTTGGAGATTGTGGCAACCTTGCTCTCCTTCCCCTTGGCCCAACTTCAGGGCTTCAAACCAACTTCCCTTCTCCTCCTTTGAGTATTAACCTTGTAAGCATGACATAAAATTGAAAACAGTTAAATCCTTCATTCAAAAAGAAAACCTATAGCTTTGATACCAAAAAAATTAATTTGATTTATAATATTATATTGTTGTGCTAAGACCCTCCTCAAATTAGAAAAAAATGCTTTCATTGTGCTTAAGTATTCATGAATTTTTGCTAGTGAAACGATGAGTATTTATGTTAATTTTTTGAGAAATTTAACATAAATAAGAGATTGAACAACATCATAAACATGTACATAACATCATCAAAGTCACATTACAACAGGAACATGATAAAGGAGTTCACCCCTCTTGGGCTACATCTCCTTGGTCCATCTTCAAATGGCTTAGGCCTCTCTATTATGCTCAAAAGTTTAAACCGATGTGTTTACAATGCTCAAATGCTTCTAAAACCTGCTCCAATGAGTCTAGAATGTCCAAAAATGGATATCTAGCCTCTTTTTGCCTCCAATTTGGTCAAGAATTGAAGTTATGACCTCTCCTAGTTTTCCTAATATTAGCTCCACAAATTGCACCATTTTTGGCATGATCCTACAATTTTGCTTCAAAAAATGCTAATTCGGTGAAAATTTCTCCGCACGGCAGAAATAAACTATTGGCACCGATAGATCCATTGCAAATCACAATTGGAGGGAGTTGGTGGGTCTTATGGTTTGTGAATGTGTTGTGGGTGATATGTGATTGCAATAAGCAACGAAACCAATGGAAATATCAACTGCAGTATAAATATATCGCATCCAAAATATATCACAATCGACAGAGCTAGAGTAATACATATAACTAGAATTTTCACTTTGTGATATGCGATTGTGATATCACAATCACAACCTAATCTTGTCGGGGCTAATTCTATAACACTTCCCTTCTGCGTTGTGTGATTAAGATCATCGCATCACAACCTTGACTTGCTCAGGGGATGATTCTTCAATGATGAATCACCTCTGATATGTGATTTGAGAAATGTGAGGCAAATGGAAGCCTACCACTTGGCACTTCCCCATTTGCTGAAGAATTCTGCCTCGTCATCTTCTCTTACCTTCTATCCAAGTCAAACCTGAACTTTGACTTGCTCTAAGTTCTTCATATGAGCTTGGATTCAAGTGTTGTTCACACTGTTGGAATTAGGATGACACACACTTTGATCTAAAGCTAAGTTTATTGAGATTCTGCCACTTTGATTTTGAGCCTAATTTTGAGCACTTGATCAAATACAATTCTTTTTGTATCTAAGAGTAAGGGGCACTAAAACTAATAACTTAATGTTTTTCTTTAGTTATTAGTGTTGGCATGATGATAGGTATGCTTGTTGGAATTAATGTCAACTTTCTAGTTGTGGCCCTCATTTTTTGTGGTTAGTATGAATATCTACTAGAGATGAGACATCATTGACTTGATGCAGAGGAGTTTTAGGGTCTAGAGAAGTTGTAGGAGGTATGGCAAGACTTGGAGATGTTTGCAAGCAAGGTTTTGGGTGGACAAGCGGCTGAATAAAGGGTAACACATCTAATGGAAGGGAAACCTACGTTGTAAATCACCTTGGAAGGCTTCCCACATGTGTTATAATGCACTTCCCGAAGGAAGATGATGTGTTATAGTTTGTAGGGTGAGAAAATGAAAAACAACCACTTGAAAACTAATGTATTGCCTATGGTAATTCAAATAAGCTTCAAAGGGAGTGGTTTATTTAGTCGCAATTGATCATTTGCTTGGATGATCTAATATGGTACAGAAGGCATCATAGAGAATATATGATAGTAGCTATACAAACCAGACAAAAATAATATGATTTAATACTACACAAAATATATAATACGGGAATAAAAATAAAAAAATAAAATAATAATTAAAAGTATAAATAGGGATAGTATATAATAATTAAAATAACTAAAGATATATATATACGATATATAATATATATATTATATATATATGCAAGTATTGGGAAAACAAGGTGTTGTTGGAGGAACACATTCTCCTACTAGAGAGAGCATAGAAAACCAATAGAGAGAAAGGCAACAAAGTGATGGATACCTGATTGATACTGCATAGATCACGTCAGAGAGGTAAAATATGGTATACATGTAACAAAGAGACAGAGTGCAAGCATAAGAGTGTGATGGTTAGTGTTAGATGACATAGTACAAATCTGTAGTAGGTTAAATGTGGGTAGATTGTAGATAACTAACAATTTATCGTTGTAGGTGTCATGTTTAGTAATTGTTTTACATACTGATGGACATTTTTTTGCAATTGTGAACCGAGTTTGTATAGCCAAGATCTTGACACCATTGATGTATCTCGATGCCTATTATCCTTGCATTCATGTATTGTTGTTGTATGACTTTGGGTGAGAAATTGTAGCAACTAAGATCATGGTTGCTTAATATGTTGGGATGAATAATGTAATGATTTTGTATATGGCTAAGTGATGAGAAGAGTAAATTTTTGTCAGTGTATTATGAGAGTGTTGAAGAGATCAGATTGGTTTTGATGTTGGTTGTATTTGTTGAGATGAATAGTTGACAAGTTGGAAAGAGTGTTTTTGATGTACTTGTGTTAAGAAGTTTGTTTGGAGAGGATTGGTAGTGTGGTGATGTGTTTATGTTGACGAAGTATTTGAGGTATATTATGAAACATTTTGAAATGTGGCCCTAGAGTGTTTGTGGAGGTTGGGGTCTCCCGCAAGTGGTGTCTTACTAAGATAGGAGTAGTGGCTTCCTTCCCCTAGGGGCCAAATAATTTCCTTAGGGAGTTGAGGCTTCTTTCTAGTGGTGGCTGGAAAACTAGTGAAGGTGGTGGCCTTCAACAGGTGGTGGTCAACATAGTTTATAGGGAGTTGGGGCTTCCTAGCTAGTGGTGGCTAACAAACTATAGAATGGGTTGTGACTCCTAGCTCGTAGTGGTAAGTTAAATGATGTAAATAAAACTATTGAAGAAATAATAAAAGAATAATAGAGCAACAACAACATGATGGTTTTTCCTAGTTGGGGTTTCCACCTAACATCCAATGTCAGTATGTGATGTGATTTTCATCTCCCATGCATGATTATATTGACTATCTAAATTTGTTTGTTTACTTAGTTATGCTAATGAATGATATGTAGTGTTTGATTTATTGTTTTGGCATAAAAGTTTTTGAATTTGTATAAATGTTATCACTATTGATTCACCCCCCTACTTAGTATTGTCCTCATTTCTAATAGTTTTGGTGGAAACTTTCATGTTTCCAATTAGCTAGCAAAAATTGTGAACCAAGAAGATCTAGTAGAAATTGCAAAAGTATGTTCATCAGGAAAAGTATCCTCTACAAGAAATGTTGTATTAATATTTTTTATTTTGGAAAGAAAGACAAGAACTGTGTTTTTCTTTCTAGCTTTATCCAATATAGTTATGTTGAATTCTTGTAATAATAGAAGCCATTTACTAAGTCTACCATTAGCTATAGGTTTATTAATCAAATATCTAATGGCAAAATGATTAGTATGAATAAAAGTTTTGTATTTAGTGATATAATTTCTAAATTTATTGATGACATGGAATATTACTAAAAAATCCTATTGAGTAATTGTATAATTTAACTATGCAAGAGTTAAATTTTTTTCTTATGCAATAAATTATATAAGGAGTTTTTTGAACTTTTTGTCCTAGTAAAACCCCTAGAGTTATATATCAAGCATCTAAACAGATGTGAAATGAGAGGGACCAATTTGGTCCTCTTAAGATAGGCACTTTAGAAAGATTTTTTTTAATGAATCAAAAGCTTGTAGACATGAAGAATCCCAATAAATTCACAATATCTAGTAAGGTATTTGAAAAGTGGTCAAGTAATATTTGTGAAATTTTCTATGAATATTTTATAATATCTTGTAAATCCAAGAAAACTATTTACATCCTTTTAAGATTTGGGTATCAAAAATTTGGTAATGACTTCAATATTTTCTAATTCAACATTAATGTTGATACCTTAAATGTGATGCCTCAAAACAATACCTTCATTAAACATCATAAAACATTTTTTTTTGCTTAAAGAAAGGTTAGTTTCTTGACATCTAATAAGGAAATTTTAAAGTTTCTCTAAATGTTCTTTGAAATAATTTCCATATACTATAAAATCATCCATATAATACTTTAACACAATCATGAACCAAGTAAAAGAAAATACCTAGTATTGTTCTTTGGAATGTAGCAAGGGAATCACATAATCCAAAAAGAAAGTAATCTATAAGCATAAGTTCCCTAAGGGCATCTGAATGTGGTCTTATCTTGATCTTCTAGCGATATTTGAATTTGATTATAACTATCAAATCCATCAAGAAAAGAAAAACACTTTTTCCTTGCTAATGTGTCTAAGCTTATTCAATAAAAAGAAGTGGAAAATGATATTTTAAAGTAGTTTGATTTAATTCCCGTCATATATATAGAATTTCCACTTACCATGCTTCTTTGGCAAATAACTAATGGTGAAACCCATTGGCTATCATAAATTGGATAAATAAGCTTTATATTAAGCAATTTTTGCAATTCTTCTTTCACAATCTCCCTCAAATTAGGATCTGTTTGAGGTTATCTAATGGGTCTAGCATATATATCTATATCTATATATCTATATACCTATACCTATACCTATACCTATATATATATATATATTATTATATATATATTATTATATATATATATAATATATATATATATATTATATATTATAATATATGATAGAAGTATGATATTAATCCTTTCATATCTACATTCCCATGCAAAGTTGAGGAATTTTTTTGTAGCTTTTTTATTAATTGACCTTTTTGAAATTCTACCAGGTTAATATTAATGTTTTATCTAGACTAATTTCTATAGGAGTACTACAAAATTTATCCATAGAATTTAATGATACCATATAATGATGTGATGAAAAATCTTAAATCTTATAAATTTCTTGGAAACCTCTTTCTAGCATATTCACATGACAAATTTGTTTTCAAGATATTGAGAAAAATCATAATTATTCATAAGATGCATTAACTGATTTTATTCATCATATTTCTTAAAGGAGATTGCTTATTAGATGGTTAGAATAGGTTGTGCATCTTAATATTCTTCTTCATCATCAATCCATTCTTCATTTTAAAACTCAATAATTGCTTTAGTTGGAGGGTAACATGTAATTTTTTTCATTGAATTTCCATTATAGATTTTCATGTCACCATATAATCTACAACTAATAAATGCATCAAGCGTGGATAATAAAGGCCTACGTAATATCAATGGATGACCACCCAAATTATTTTTTGGTGTTAATACCATAAAAGCAATTGGATATTCCCGAGAATATGGAGATAAAAGTATGTATTTTAATACACCTTTTTGTTTTATCGTAGATTTATCTACTAATTGTAACACTGTTGGTGTACATTGAAGATTAATTAATTGTAGTTCATCCATAGTAATTTTAGTCATTACATTTATTGTTGCACCTAGATCAATTAATGTCTTTTTTTTTCTAAGGAAGAAGCCATAATTTCATTTATAGAGTAAATATAATTACATTTTGTATATACACATTTAAGTGTGCATTCAATAAATATCTACCCAAATCCTTTCAATGGCCAAAAAGTCAAAAAATACAATCCATCAGGATAGATCATCATATACAACATTTAGCCACATATGTCTGCAAATATCCTAGAAAATAGAGATGCGAAAAACCATATACAATCTCACAAAGATATCAAAATTTCCGGTCTATGAGAGTTAAGAGTGCCATATAAGAGTTAAAAAATTAATATGAAATAAGGTAACATAAATGAAGAAAGGGACTATATCCAAGTATCTGTATCAACCATATATGGCTAATGGAAGAATAGAAAATGTTCACCATTCAAAACTTCTTCAATGGACCATAACCCCAGATCAATCTAAAGGCCTTCCTTAGAAAGTCGATCTTCCTCCCTATTCCACTCCCTCTAAATATGAGCACAATAAAAAGAATCATAAGTGAGCTTGATCCTCATCAAATCCTCCTGAATGTGAGAAAGGTGTAAGTTATGACATTGTTTAATCTTGTTAACCAAATTGATGACTAAAAAATAATAAAGAAACAAAATCAGCTGGTCATAACCCTTTTCTCTAGCAAATTCCCATAAAGAATGCCAGGATGATAGTTCAACCCTGTTGTTTTTCCCCTACCTAGACCCATGCTAAGTTTGAATAAATGTTTCTCAGATAAATATAAACTGAAACCATCTCCACACTTTATATCATCCCTCTTCTTAGCCCCATAAAAGTAACCCCATAGGCACATTTTATCAGAATCCTTCGGGATTACCAATCTATTTCAGGGAGAAGAGAAGGGCTAAGGAAAATGTGATATAATTGCCATGACTTTATCAACCACTAGTTCTGGACAAGATGGCTTGGTTTGAAAAATTTATTTATTACTTTCTAACCATACACCTCAACAAATGAGAAGTGGCAAGGCCCTAAATGGTTTTGTATTCCTTATTTTTACCCAAACCTTGCACCTCTCCTCAAAACAAGGACCTTGACAAATACATTCTCAACCAATAACAATGTTGTACTTATTTTAGAAATGACAAGAAAAACCACATCAAGTAAATCTGTGTTGTATAGATTCACTGTTCGACTCACATAAGTATCACCATCTAGGGCCAATCTAATGACACGTTTGTAATAAATTTTAGGTTGGAACTTTTTTAGCAAGGCAAAACCAAATGAAAAATGAGCCTAGACTAGATCATCGTTGTTCTGGGATAGTCTGATACTTGCAATAGAAAAATCATATAAATAAGGATTCCAAATCTATCATAATTCTTGGTCAGTTTGCAAACATCCAATAGATAACCAACCTTGATGCAAAATAGAAGTTTGAGAAGGGTTATCAATATGGGAAAGTCTCGAAATACCTTTGTCTCTGAATTGATTGATGAGTACTTGAGGTGGTAGATGGGATACCTACTACCTAGCCAAGGGTCCTAACATAATATTAACTTTGAACCATTTCCAACCTTCCAAGAAAGACCCAAAGCAATAAGGTCAAAATAATTAACAATGGATGTCCAAATCATAGAAATGTTGGCATGTGGATTGTACCTCATCCTAATCCAATCTTCCATAGAGAAGGGTGAATATAATTCTAAAATACCACTATGGCCCAAAAGTTGTAAGTGGATAAAATTCTCCATCCACATTTTGCTACTAATTCTTTTGAGAACAAAAAAATGTTTTTGAAACCCCAACCAATAATCATTTTAGGAAAAGAAATAAGTTACCATTTTACCCAAAGGAGAACAAAATGTCCCAAATTGTTGGCTCAGAAAAATTTGAAGCATATTATTATTTTTCTTTCTAAGACTCCTCGAGGGATCCATGCTACTGACATCAAGAAAACAAGAATGACTCCTAGCATTGATTTGATTAGGACAAGCTTCCCTTCTCTATATAGGCACCTTAAGCTACAACCTTTTATTTTTTTTCTAACTTAGCAATTAGCCAAGACCAATGTTCCTTCATGTAGCAGATAGGGTTCAGATGAAAAAACAAATATTTAATACCTGAAGCCAATTGAAAACGAAAAAACATTCCTGAGATTTTGCAATTTATGACGTGCCATGTTTTTAACAAAAATAGGGTATTTCCTATCATTTACATCCATTCTCATAGATTTTCCATACAGGTTGATAATTTTAGATAATTTAGTAACATCTCTAAAGGAAATATTATATAAAATGAGAATATGATCAACAAACAAAGGATGAGTGATTACAAGGGTATTAACAATAAAAACACCCTGTAACTCACCCCTACATTCAACATCTACCAGCAATCAAATAAGACCCTAATAAACCAACAAGAACATCAAAGGGAACATAGGGCATCCCTATTTTAGACCTCTCTAAGCATGGAAGAAAGGGGAGGCTAACCCATTTATTAGAACAACAAAAGAAACCCATGAAATCTACTAATTTATAACATAAAAAATGAAGCCCAGGTAGGTCAGAAGTAGTCTAATATACACCCAAATCACACAATCATAAGCTTTTGTGAGATCACTTTTAGTTACAAATACTTTTAATTTGATAGTTTTGATGTTATGGAAACTCTCTTGGGCTACCCCAATGGCTTCATTGATCTATATCCCTTCAAGAAAGCCAAATTTTTCTTTTGAGATAGAATTTGATAGAATTGGCTTCAATATTTTCACAATTACTTTGGTGATGACCTTATAGATTAAGTTATAAAGAGTTATAATATAGGAGCCCTTGAGAGAGGTAGGCTTATCTTCTTTGAGAATGGGAGAACTTAAGGTATAGTTGAAGGTCACCAAGACTTTACCTTTCCTTCTTTTTCCATTTATGACAACCAACAAATCCAAGCCAATAATCTCATAAAAAACTTCAAATAACTCTATCCCCCACTCGTAAGGACTAGGACCTTTGTCTTTCTGAAAACTAGGAATAACAACCTTTAGTTCTTCTTTATAAACCTCCTCCATCAAATCTCTATTGTCTTCCTCATCCACAAACCTTGGAAATAATTGGGCAACTGTTATAGACATATTTGGGCACTACAACTCCAATCACATATGTCCATAAACTAAGGGCTTCTAAGTCCCTAAAAGTGTTGTTTCATACCCTAAAGGGACAAGGTCAGCTGATTACATCATCTCCCAGAAGTTCTCCATGAAAAACTACTCAAAATTAGTCAAAATTGGATCATCTACTTGCTCCATGGTCAGGGTGCGATGCATCTCACCTACTACACATGGGATGTGAAATGCATACTAAAAAGTCCTTTTATAGGGTGTGATGAGTGAGAATAGACAAATGGCAACGACAGTTTGCTAAGTGGATGATCAAGGAATCTTCTAGAAACTTCTCATATGACACTTGCCTCTTAGAATTCACCCAGGGATGAGTAAGAGATCAATGAAATCTCCAAGTGGAGCCAAGAACTATCAGTGGAATGACACTAGTAAAAAACCCAGAGCTGACTCACACCTCTGCAAACATCTATATATGGATCTGTCAACCTAGAGATCCAGGAGGCTGGAATTTTGTATCTTGTAAGGAAGTGTTGCTGGTTTCCTGGTGGAATATCATAGAGTTGGGTGATCTAAGCTTTTCAAGAGGTGAAGAAGGGCTTTCATGCTAGGAGGATGATGTAGGGTCAGATCAATGGGTTGTAATCCTCTCTTCTATTCTTTCTATCAATAAAGCTATTCAAGTTTTCCTCCACATTCTTGTATGTTTGATGATATATGCATTGTGTGGTCAATATATATCTGGTCCTATATTGTTCATGATTGTAGATCCTAGTACTTTGAAGATATTATGCTACTTTGACTTTACAGATACTCTTTGAAGCGGGGTAAGCAAGGAAGGAGTGGCAAAGATCTGTTAGAGTGGAGAAGGAACAAGCAAGGAAACAAGCGAAAGATTGAGGTTGGTGTTCTTTGCTCCTCTCCTATCTACTTCTCATAAAGGAAAATGAAAGTAACTTTAGTTTTTTTGTTTCTAAGATAGCTACCCATCTTAGTGGGACTAGCAGCTCTGCATAGACACTAGATTTCCCAATAACAAAATGGTGACTCTGATAGGGAGCAAATAGCTTGTTTTCCTGTCTAGATTTGTTTGCTTTATAAACTACAGACAGAGCCTAGTTAAGCCAGCTAGCCTTCGAACTACATTTGTTATGTAAGTGCAAAGTAGATCAATGCTGTTTCAGTCCATCTCCGGGTTTTGTTTATAAATTGAACAATTGATTTGCAAACATCATAATTTCCCTGGTGGTGGCTCAAGTAACCTCATTAGATCAGCCCCTGTGATTTTTGTTTACTGACTATCATTAGCTCGGCCTAAATCCCTAAACTAAGCTGCAAACTGTGGCCAAAAACCAAGTTGAAGTGTCATCCCTAGACCATCGCACCTTCTCCTCTTGGCAATCTGGAGGCATCGCACCTCTCGTGTGTAGTAGGTGAGATGCATCCATGTTTCCCAGTGTTACAGGTGCAATGATCAAATAAGACTGTTTCTGCGTCTAGATTTTGGTTTTTTCTTCACTCTCTTTAGCTTTATTAAGGAGTTTTGCTATCTATGATCAGTATAGCACCGTGGAAACTCCCTTCCTTTGCATTATTCAGCCTCCATTGTACAAAGAATTGTACATGTTTTTATGTATTTTTCTCCATTTACAGTTCTTCTTTACAAAGAAGTAGCTTAATTGAACCTTCATCTTTTGATTTGGAAGTGTCGCAAGTGTCATTTTCAGTCAAAGAAAAGGATCCTACTCTTCTAGATGGTCGATTACACTATTACTCTTTTATTTGATTTGAATTAATAATATTTCAAGTGTTGAAAGCAATTTTCAATTCAAAATCGCAAAGTGTCGTCATTTGTCTTCCTTTCGTCTTTTGAAGAGAAAATTGTTAGTACTGTCAGTTTGAAAAAATAATTTAGATTTGTACTCAACATTATTTTTGTCATTCACACATTAAGAAAGTGGAAAAACAAATACATGCATGTGCATTTGCATTTAGATTGCTTGTTGATTTTGATTTAGGACAGTGCATCTAGTGTGTGCTCTCTGCTCTATGTTTAAAGAATCTCGCTTCTCTTTCTTTAGTAGCTAGGATTTTCATTGCAAAAAGAAGCGTAAATGACTGTTTATCATCTTAGATTGCATTTTAGGAATTGTATATCTAAATCAGGAGATGAACCTTAAAGGAAAACTTCTTAAGAAAGATCAACTGTAAAATAAATTCAATGAACATAAAAACGCTTTGGAATCTAACGCACAACATTTAAAAGTCTAGGCTAGAGACGTATTATGGTGTCGTAAAGCCTGGTAACTATTGTTTTCATCCTAGGTTGGGTGATTCCTCCTCTTTGAGATGACAAGTGCCAGTATGAACTTGTTCTCCCACGTACCATTGAGTATATATTAGGAGACCACAACAGGCTACATCCTTTATCCTTAGGAAGCCGTGTCTACTACCCTATCGATCACAATGCACTGAACACAACATTCGGGAAGATTGACTGCCATACCATAAAAAGTATTCTGTAGTTTTGCAATTGGTTTGGCAATCCCTCTGTCTAGATTTCTACAGTAGTCTCTTTCGTTCCTTTTTAGACTCCTTAAAGGAAAAGGTCCATCTGAGCACTTGTCACTTCAGGCTTATTAAAAATCGAAGGTGACTAGAGTCATCTTTAGCTTTTTATTGACTCTTAAAAATTGAAAAATAAAGTTGTGTCAAAGCATCTAAAATTCATTTAATTCAGAATCACATTTTCCCCTTTATTTTGAGTTGATCAAGTAATCCGTAATCGTGGAAGAAAGTCAATCGAAACCCATCATTCGTGGAGACTATCGAGTCAACCGTCTTTGACCTCAGAAACAAAACCATCCAGGGCAAGGCATTCTCATTTAACTAAGTCGAATTCACCTAATTTATTTGAAACTTGTGTTTCAACATCATCAGAGACTACAGTTACTCCAATTATTTCTGGTACATCTACCTTTATAGAAGAAGTTCTGTAGTTACAAGAGGACATTAGAACTGACCCTAGTGTAACGGTAGACACCTCTATTCCTAAAAATGCTCCACCAGGGGCTGATTCGGAAGGTGTCACCCCTCCAACATCTGTCTCTGCAGAGTCTATACCTTCTTCGGCACCAAAAATATTTTACGGACCTGACGGTCTACCTCTTTCACCTAGATTGATTTCTATAGAAGAGATAGTGGAGGATCTTCCACTCAGTAGTCTAGTGCATTTTGGAACTGGTATCCACTTACATCCTTCTACTATAGAAGTTAGCTCTTTTTCATCGCAAGTTCCTGTCGAATCGCTAGGAAATATTTTGGATAGACTAAACATGTTTGAACAACCATCAACATCTAAGACTGTGTTAACTGACACAGCTACGGTGGAGCTTCCTGCTGCTGTTCCTACAATGATTGCTAGTATACCATCTGTCCTGGCAAGTTATCAACAACAAGCCGGAGTACAATTAGGGGTTGTTTCGACAACATGGTCAGTTCCTATTTCTTCATCCGGATTCTCATCTGGTATTTCTTATGTTGAAACTCAACAAATTGATCCAATGTGTCTTCAAAGGCCAATCTATCCTTTAAGTATTGGATTCCCAACATATGGGGGGTAGTATGCCTTTTCATTCTTCCTTACCAAAGAACAATGATATGGGAGTTTACAACAAAGCTTAGGTCAAAGTGGAATGACATCCAGCAGTTGGGTACCAATACTACCTCAGCAACCAAGGGTTGTATATTCAATGCAACTAGTCCATCCTGTGTCGAATATTCCCACTATACCTGCTATGGTGACTGCATCACAAGTACAAGCGCTACCTGTTGTATGTCAACCCCAGGTTTCTCAGGTTGCAATACAATAGCCTCTCGTCTCAGCAATTCAATCACAACCTCAGGTTAGTGCCTCCTTATCTGGAGTGACTCAGGCTCAAACAGGTACTAGGACTCCTCATCTTGGTCAATCATCCAGTATTGGACAACAGTAAATGGTCCAACAACCATGGCTAGTCCAATATCAACAATTGCAATTCCAACAATCATATGAAGGACTTGCGCAACAAGTCTTTGTAAGTAATGGGCAACCACATTTCCAAAGTGGTTATCAACAACCATACTATAATGGTTATGCCCATCAACCTTATCAAAGTTACTAGCATCAAATACATTATGCCAGTATGCAAAGACCCACTGCTCATGCGATTCCATCTTATCTTGGGTATGCTTCACTTAACCTGAATCAACAATTGCCCTTTGTAGCAACTCTAGAATTACCAGATCTAAACCGACTGACGAATGATCCAATTGCTTACGCCCCTTGGTGGCCTATGATTCCTCATAAAATTCCCTCTGATATTCCTAAATTCAATGGAAATCCAGGTGAAGATCCATCGAATCATTTGATGACATTCCATTTATGGTGTTCATCCAACACCTTGAATGATGATTCGATCAGGCTTCACCTTTTTAAGCGAACATTAACAGGTCTGACAATTAAATGGTATATAGAATTGCCTAAAGCTTCATTTGATAACTTTAGCACCCTGGCCACCACCTTTTTAACCCATTTTCAGTTACCAATAAGGTACAAAACAGGAATGAAGCTTCTTACCAATTTTAAGCAGATGACAGCCACTCACATATCTGATCATATTCATGAGTGGTGACATCATTGTTAAATGGTAAAAACATATGTTCCTGATCAGCTACTAGCTAAATGGTTTATTAAGTCATTGTTACCTTCTATTATAGAAGATGTTGCTAAGGGGGGGAGTTGTCACTGAAGAGCAAGTCATTTCTCATGCGCAATATCTAGATTTGATCTATACTCAGTCTGGCACGCTCTATGACAAAATTCCTAATACTGCTAGACCATATTTTTCTTTTCCTCCTCCTCCTAAATCAAACAAAGACTCTCATGCCAGTGATGGCGTGATAGGTACGACAAGCACAAAAACCACAAAGGCTACATCTAAGAAAGCCTATACGGTTTCTAGTCAAAATTCAAATGGAGAACCTCTCGTCTCAGAGGTCAATGCTGTGTCGACTGACAAGGGAAAAAATCCAAAGCAACCAGGGGGCAAGAAGAAAGGCAAAAATAATAAGAAGAAACAGGAAAATTCACCTCCTAAAAAATCTTTTGAAAACACTACTAGGCAAAAGAAACCTCGTTATCCATGTTACATATGCGACAATGAGCATTTCATGAAAGATTTTCCACATAAAGCTAAGGTTATGAAATTTTTAAGAAATTCAAATACCCCAAGGGAGTAGTACATAAATCGACATTTAATCCTCATGCTCGAGCAGCACAAAATTATAATATAGTGGAGGATTTGGCCCAATCACCATCTGTTATGTCGACACTTCAAGTACTACAAAATTGCCCCTCCCAAAAGAAGGCTTTGTTATCAGTGATAGGTGGGATTGATCTAGCAAATTTTGATCTAGTGGCCTTTAATCATAAAGGATACGAACCTCAGTTACCGGCCCAGCTCCCTTTCCTCATACAAATAAAAGCCCTCAACAGAACTATTCATTGAACAATCATTGATGAGGGGGCATCTACCTGTATTATGTCAATGAGTTGCTGGAAAACTTTAGGCTCTCCACCCTTGTCACGATCATCAACGACATTAAAAACATTTGATGGAAGAACATACATGCCATATGGGATATTAAGTAACTTGAAAGTTGAACTGGGGGGAAAGACAGTAGAAATTGACATCAAAGTTCTTGATGGAAACCTCGATTGCAATATCCTACTAGGAAGGCCTTGGATTTATGTTATGGTTGTTGTTGTGTCAACTTACTTTAGAAAGATTGCATTTCCACTTCAAGGAGGAATTACAATCATTGATCAACAAACCTTTCTCCCATCAGTTCTCAAGTTACTGGAAGCATTCCATTGATCCGTGGAAGCTCTCAATCATCTCAAAATATCAGAGTAGGTCTCCTAAAAGACCCTTTCTTAATGGGGACTTTTGCCCCTCCGCCTCAGAGTAATCTGGCAGAAGTAGCCATAGTGGAAACCTGTCACATGATATCTTCTACATCAAAAAATATGAAGAATAACTCTGAACATTTTGATAGTGTGGATCATTGCGAGGTATTGCCTCCAAGCCCTACCATAGCTACATCATCTGACAATCAATTCAGTGATGTTGTACATTATGTACTAGGGGAATTGGAACCAGATCTTTCCTTCATGACCCCTTATGAGTTGTGATCAAAGGTCACCATGAGGATAGTTCTTTTACTGTATCAACCTCATTAAAAAATTAAGAAAATCCCTTTCCAAATCAAATATTTGATTACGATCTTGTAAAATCCAAGTCGAGTCTTTCAAATATCTCGAAGGTAAACCTTCATTCCAACCACCGTGTTGAATGCAATGAAGCTTGGGGGGCATGCACCTCGATTTACGTTATTATCCTGGGGGCATGCAAACTTATCATGAACAATGTTTCCTCAAAGTTCAAGCTCGTTAAAAAATAAACCTAGCCATGAGCAGTTTTACGGGAAGTTCAAGCTCGTTAAAAAACAAACCTAGCAACAAGCAGTTTCACGCGAAGTTCAAGCTCATTAAAAAAATAAACCTAGCAATGAGCATATGTTCCACCAGAGTTTATGCTCATCAAAAAATGAACCCACCTCCGATAAATAACCATTGCAATCGCATTATCGTCAACTTTTGAGCCTTGGTCATGTTCTTACCATCACCTCCACTCTGTTTTAGTCAATCATATGCCTCCATTTGATTGTTTACCCCTTTTGAGGAACAACGGCGATGAGTGATTATGTTAGCCATTTTCTTTACACTACCATGATTGAAAAGTTCCAAACCTTACCTGGAACTAGCTGCTACCCAAAAATTTCCCTCGTTCCTCAAAAAATGAGTCTCCTTTAAGCTCTTTTCATCTGACTCGTAGCTTGCTGAGCAATTGGCCTCTCCAGCTCGTTAAAATGATCGGAAGTGCTATCCATCCTCTAGATTTTAATCTTTTTGGACCTGAGGGATCATTACACAAAAATATCGAGCACTTGTCTTGTTCGGCTCATTAAACTATCGAAAATTCATCCCTTTTGTATTATTTTATGCTTTTTCAGACTTAAGGGATTATATGACGAAAAAGGATTACTGGAGCTTCCTTTCCATCCCTTTTTCAGATTCTCTAAAATTGAAAAAGGACTGAGTTATCTTTGTCATTAAACTCGTTAAAACCAATAGCGACAAACTTTTCCATGTAGACAAGAACGAGTTTCACTGTCGCTAGGCTCGTTAAAACATAGCGACAGGTTTGCTCGAAGGGAAAATTATAGAACAAGCATATGCTATACCTCCTCAAGTTTTACAAAAATAAAGAGGTACTGGTCAAAAATGACTGGGGAAAAATTGGGAAGAAAACTTGAAGAAACTTTATTGGTAGCAAGTCACTCTTGAACATGACACTTTCACTCCATCACCATGATTGAGTCGGGTTGGGTTATTCCATTCACCGGTTATATTACCATTGGTCCACCGAACCATCCATTTTTGGGGTTAACGCTACCAATCCACTTCAATGTCGCCGATATGTTCAAGAGAATTCACTCAGAGAATTCACCAACCCAGCTTGTGTCTCATCCGCTGCAATACTTTCACACTTCATTCTTTCATGACCGCCACTTTGAACCCTATATCATTAGATCGTTTTCACCTCCACAAAATCATTTGCTCCGTTCTTTGTTGTAGATGTGGGATTCATTAATGCCCTCCTACGACGAGTCACTTATTGTCAACATCAGCTCATTATCCAAGAAGTCGACCTAGGAACAACCCTTTCAGTACTTTGAAGCTTGCATGCCTCATTGGCAAGTTTCTCACTTCCGATGACAGGTTTACATCAATGCCCTTCGACCGAAAGATTTTGCATGGTGTTCGATGCCAAATCCCATTTTGACACCACATGAATTGTACTATAGTACATTGAGGGTCATTATGATTATTGGTGATTCCTCTCGCGCTTGTTAACAACTTACATCATTGTCTGGTAATCAGGCGATGTCTTTCCATGTTCGACTTCAGAACATATTTTCACATGGATTGACTTGTACTTAGGGCAAAGATTGGATGAGTTTTGAAGACCCTGGATCTAGTTTCATCCATCCGGGCTGTCATATATTCAGGAAAATAAAGACATCAAATGTACATCATTGCTGCACAGATAATCATCCAAGCCAAAGGATGATGGCTCTACCAGAATCATCAATTTGCCACACAGACGGTTGTCTGTCCTATGTACATGAAAGTGAATTTATAAAGCTGAGCATGGGAATTCCCGCCTCACCTAGATCATGGAAATATTATGAAGATAATGTATTGTATTATATCTTATTACAGGTCTCCTTCTAGTTTGAAAAACCTCAGATCCTCATGATAAAGCATTTCACCCGACATCAAAAGATTTACGACGTCATACTTTAGGGGGCAACTGTTATAGACATATTTGGGAACTGCAACCCCAATCACATATGTCCATAAACCAAGGGCTTTTAAGTCCCTAAAAGTGTTGTTTCATACCCTAAAGGGACAAGGTTAGCTAATTACACAATCTCCCAGAAGTTCTCCATGAAAAACTACTCAGAACTGGTCAAAAGTGGATCATCTCACTTGCTCCATGGTTAGGGTGCGATGCATCTCACATACTATACATGGGAGGTGCGATGCATACTGAAATGTATTTCTATAGGGTGCAATGAGCGAGAATAGACAAATGACAGAGATAGTTTGCTAAGTGGATGATCAAGGAATCTTCTAGAAACTTCTCATATGACACTTGCCTCTCAGAATTCTCCCAGGGATGAGTAAGAGATCAATGAAATCTCCAAGTGGAGCCAATAACTATCAGTGGAATGACACTAATCAAAAACCCAGAGTTGACTCACACCTCTGCAAACATCTACATATGGATCCCTCATCCCAGAGATCTAGGAGGCTAGAATTTTGTATCTTGTAAGGAAGTGTTGTTGGTTTCCTAGTGGAATATCATAGTGTTGGGTGATCTAAGCTTTTCATGAGGTGAAAAAGGGCTTTCATGCTAGGAGGATGATGTTGGGTCAGATCAATGGGTTGTAATCCTCTCTTCTATTCTTTCTATCAATAAAGTTATTCAAGTTTTCCCCCACATTCTTGTATGTTTGATGATATATGCATTTGTATGGTCAATATATATCTGGTCCTATATTTTTTATGATTGTAGATCCCAGTACTTTGAAGGTATTATGCTGCTTTGACTTTACAGGTACTCTTTGAAGCGAGGTAAGCAAGGAAGGAGCGACAAAGATATGTCAGAGTGTAGAAGGAACAAGCAAGGAACCAAGCGAAAGATTGAGGTTGGTATTCTTTGCTCCTCTCCTATCTACTTGTCATAAAGGAAAACGATAGTAACTTTAGTTTTTTTGTTTCTAAGATAGTGCCACCAACAACCCCCCCTTTTTATTTAGTGTTATCAGTAATACGAAATAAGTGGGGACCCTTAGCTAAAAATTCAAAAATCTCAATTAGTGATTGTATTTCCTTATCAATAAAACTTACCATCATGAACATAAGAAAAGACCCTTGTGAAATCTTAAAAAATTAAGTTTTGTGATGAAGGAAGATTAAATTACTCCTTAAAGGATATCGCATCGCAGAAAGGATAAATAGTATGCCTACTTACAAGCTAAGCTTCGAAATCGCGAGAATACAATGCGAAATTACAAAAAGATAAACATATATCACATCGCAGGTCTTAGAAGCACACTTATAATAAAAACCCACAGAAAACGCTGATATGCGTTAGTGCATATCGTAAGATTGCGCCTCGCAAGAAACTTCTTAACACAAAATGTGCATATATTACAAATAATGTGACATGTGATATTGCGACCATGTGATATCGCAACATTGCGATAGAGCGGCAAAGCGATCTTACAATAGGACAACAGAAAAACTTGCGATATCGCGATCTGCGATTACGCGATGTAGCGATCTGCGATATTGCAAAGCAAATCACAAAATCGCTTCATCACAGATTTTTTAGGCTCAGTATTCAAGAAAAAGATTTTTCCATAAAACGAACTGGTTATGTGCTTTAATGCTCATTAATAAGGTAATTGCCAGTTGTTAATGAAATATTATTTTGTTTTTATCGAAGAGCCAGTTCACGTAAGGTGGTATACTTTTTGCATGTCTTCAGCATTTAAAGCTTTACCGTCACTGTTCTTATCATTACTCTCACCTCACTTGTAAACTGCAGGAATGAAGAATGAAAAGCTATATAAAGTAGCAAATAGGAAGCTATGGGGAAGAAAGGTAAGGCTCCAATGCCTGAAGATAAAGAAATGGTGCCCTTTTACACAGACACTGCATGCAACAGAGAAGTAGGTATTTCCACCTAGGAAGGCATGTATAATCTACTTGAAGAAGAGGATCCTAATGTAATGGGATTTATGGCTACTACAGGCTCAACAAGGTCGTCTGAAGCATCAGTTGCAGACTTAGCTTGTTCATTCCTACACCGGATAGTAGCAAGACCCAAAATTCTCCCCTACATGGACATGATTAAGTGGGTACTAGATAGCACCGATATTAAAAACAGACAGTTTAAAACTGAGGGCCAAGGACTTATCGGCTCATTTGCTCAACAAGATTTGAAACTTATGTATCATTTTCTAGAACCTCAGGCGATTTACAACAAACAGTTCATGGAGAAGTTTGCCAAAGAAAATGAAGAACTGGTAGAATCCACTAAAGACTGGTCAAGGAGGGATGAACCGCTGAAAAAGGATAAACATGGTATGTATAGTACTGGTTCCCTCACTTCCCCATATTTCTTTGCTATTGCTATGATCTGTAGGCTTTATGGGAGGCCAGATATTAACAAATTTTCGTCCGATTCGATACCATTGTTGGATGCTGCCATTAATTCTATTATTTTGGATTGGTCTAGAATACTGTCAGATAACTTAGCTACTTCCATTGTAAATTACAAGTCTAAAAGAACTGCTTCCCAAAGAATTTATCCCCTATTTTATTTATCAGCATATGTAATGGATGCAATTTGCTATGTTTCAAAATTTCCTATAATGGGATGGAAATGGACAACTCAAGACCCTCTACCCATTCATGTTTATCATAAAGAGTTGTGGGATTCTAAATTCCCACCATTTTTCTACAAAATCTGTCATGGAGTCATGTTACCCCTCTACAAGACATTGTATGACAAAGATGCTCCAAGATGCTCTCTAGAAGTAGAAGCAGACATACAAATAGTCGCAAAATGGTTTGGAGAGGAATTATTTACATATGTTAGAGTCTTTGTAAGTGCCGCTTCACCTCACATCTTACCTTTTTATGTCCCCGATAAACTCGTGGCAAGGGAAATTGCTTATCAAACCTGCAGAGAGGGAGGTTTGACTAAGGATTTAAAGGATAAGAAGAAAGTTATATGGTGACAATTTCCTGTAGCCTATGGAGCCTTCTCATTGTTTGATATAGGTCACGCTTTCAAAGAAGTGAACAATATAACCTGTCTGCAATTATTCAAATTCACAGGAAGACCATTTGACCCTCACGATGTAGCTAAGAATTTCACTACCACGGTTAAAATACAAGTGTTCATCAAAGAAGCGGATCCTTTTGATGACGTGTTTCAACAGAAAAGCATGCTTGAAGAAATTCTAAATACGGCTCAAACGTGTTTCTCTCCAATAGAGTTTCAGAGATTCAAGGCATACAGGGAAAGAAGGCTAGCCAATATCCCTTTAGAAAAGCTAAGCCTAGAACCCGCAAGGGAATCAACTCCAAGCATTAGCCTCAGTGAAAGTTTTGATACAGGTAAATCTAAATCCAAATCCAAGAAAGAAATATCAGAACACTCTAAAAAATCCGAAAGTGACCATGGCAAAAGCGAAGGGTCAGTCTGGGATACTGCCCAATCAAAAGAACCTAAACAACAATAGGTGTTAACTTCTCCACAAGAAGATCCTCCTATTCTTATCAGTCAGCCACCATTAGGTAGAACAGAGCTAGACAAAGAATGGCAGAACTTCAATGATATCATCAACCTTGAAGGCCAAAGCGTGAAGACACCTGAAGGTAATATACAGGAAACAAAAGAAATGGTCACAAGAACAATCGACGATATCTCGGACATGGAACACATCCCTATTACCCCATCCTCTGAACTTGTACTCAAGATAGAGGAGATTCCTCCTCTTGATATATTTTATAGTCCACAACATAAGGCAGTAGTAAGAAAACAAAGAAAGAAGAGAAAATTAGATAACGCAATCTCTCATGACACAGAGCAATTGGATGTCTTGTGGCAAGATCCTACTACTGATCCAACTGAGAATCTCACCAAATTATCCCAAATTGCAGGAGCTTACACCTCTGCAACTATTGATAAAGCATATGAAGTACAACAAATGCTAAAAGAAAAAGAAGACCTAATACAAGTTTTGCAGCAATAGCTACAACAATCCAATGCTAATAACGAAGCGCATAGACAGCTTGAAAGACTCCAACAGGAATTCCAGCAGATGTAGATAGGCTATCTGAACAGTTTGGTAGAGAAAGACAAGCAATTATAGGATATAAAGGAAACGCACAAGGTTGATCCCAAGCTCACAGAATTCATCACGAAATCCATTTCCCTGAATGAGAAATTACTACAGCAACAAGAAGCACTAAACCAAAGAGTATCGCAATGAAACTCATATTGTGAAATAAGTGATACAATCACTAATCAAGTTGTAGATTTGCGACATGATTATGATTTAGCTGATAAATGAGTTACTGAATACTTGGCTTGGCAGGAAATAGAGGAAGGAAAAAGAGCAGGCGCACCAATAATAAATGACAAACATAAAGAAATGCTCTTCGATAAATGGGATACACAGATTAGGGAGGTTGAGCAAGTAGCGGAGGAAGTAGCTACAGTGGCAAATAGCCTTATTGATTGCATAAATGAGAATTTGCATAGAGAAAATTTAGTCTCCGAAACCACTCCAGGATATCTGCCAAAAGTACAGCATCTACAATTAGACTGGAGACGGAAGGCTCAAGAAAGGGCAGAATTGATTAGAAGATTAACTAAGTTGAATTGGGAATCTTACTGGGCTTATTTAGTAAAACCTCACAGCCAGTGTATAACTCTCAAAACTATCATCAATTCTACTGAAAAGATGGCACCAGCTCTAGCAGATTCTAATTTCACAGGACAATTAAAGGCTGAAGTCATCCAACCAACTTTGCTCAAGCAAATGCTGAATGCTTGCGATATAAAGGAGAAAATACAGAAATAGTTAGTTTTAGATTTAACTTTAGAAATAGTTTTATTTTATTTTGCCTAGAAAAAGGACGATCATTTAAAATGTATCCTAACATTTTGTAAATAAGTTATTTTTAGGCGTAGTTAGTAGTATTTAAACCCTTCTCATGCATTTAGAGAAGGGTCTAGAAATTTATCAAAAGCTTGTCCTCAGAACATGCACTTTTGCACCCTCTAAGGAGGTTTTGGTGAATGAATGGAACATGATTTATTGATTTTTGCATCTGATATCTTCTACTGATGTTGCAATTCTGTACTCTTAGTTGATGTTGGATTGAGAAGAGATAAATCGCTATCGCTTGAAGCTCATGAGTAGAACTAGTTATAAATGGTACTTTTATCTCTTAACTATTTCTATTTCCTGTGTTAAAGTGATATTTAAATTTAGCTATTTATATGTTAATGCTTGAATGCCTGAGTTATCATTTGGCACTTTTGTACGATGATAGCTATTTATTTATGCTTGATATATGAATAGCTTATTATGCGATATGTTTTTCACAAATATTTCATTTAAATTTTTATGTGAATAGTTCATTTATATTGAATTCTTTTCTTATAACAGTTGAATGATATTTATTACCAATTGTTATTTGAAATCATTTTAGATCACATAATAGAAGATTCATACCCCGGGTTAGTATAGATTTACATGTTGTTTCTTTTTTTTAGAATACAATTACATGTCATTAGATTAGAATTAGAAGTAGATCATCGCAATTAGAATATTTTAAATCCAGGAACATCAATCAATCTTACACACACACAAAAATTGGGAAATTGGTCCCATTATCCCCGGTCGAACCCGCTATACCAAACAGAAAAGGAGCTGCCAACCACGGTCTAGACTTGGTGGGTATCCCCCTTGTTGCTGACCCGATTTTTGGGGCTTCAACATATTTGGTGCTAGAAGGAGGGCCTGAAATAAGTTGTATGATGGAGTGTTTTCAATTTTAACATTTTATTTACGATGGCTCCTCTTAAACTTCCAATTTGGAGTTGTATCCATGTGCGTGCATCTTCCAATACTCCACTCGAAGTGGTAAGTCTCTTGACTCAGAAAAAATTAAATGGTAATAAAAATTCTTCTGCTTTTAATCATGCCCTTCAATTTATTCAAAATGTTTCAAATTCTAATTTTCAAGGAATTGATGAAGGCATTTTATGCAGAATTTTTACTCTCACATTTGTAGCAGAAGCTAGGAATTGGTGTAGATCTCTTCCAGTTGCCTCAATTCACAGCTGGGATCAATTTGTCACAATTTTCATTTGTCAATTTGACCATTATGATTAAGATCAGGTATATGATGAGATTGAGTATCTACGAAAAGAAAATGAATCTATTAGAGATTTTAATATTCAATTTCATTTGAATTGTTTGAATTTAATGTCAAAAATGAATTCATAAAAGAAGAATCACTAGATTGCTTTGAACATGATTATTTTCCACCTCCTATCCTCGATCCATATGAAATTAGTCCAAACCTTGTTCAATTCTCTCCCAACACAAATGAGAAATCCAATTGGGATGTGCCAATAAATTGTGATGAGGAGGTTTAACAAAGCTTAGAAAAATTTTCTGATCAAATACAAGAAGACAATAGCAGCAATTTCGGAGAAAGGGTTACCGTGAAACTCAAAAGCAACTTGTAGGTAAATTCAGAAGACCAGATTGCAAATCAGCAAGTACAAGCAACAATCGAGGTAAACAATAGCATGCAAATAGTTGTACAAATTTCTGAATCCTTCCATAATGAGCACAATGCACATGAAATCTCAAACAGAGACATTTTTAAAAGCATTGTTTCAGAATCACATTTATCTCTTTCTCCTGATATTTTTAATGATGGTAATTCTTTCCCTCTTGGTATTAATGATATTTCAGAAAATATAGAGGCTGATCTAAATCAATCACCATTAAGTTTTGATCAAGATAGAGAAGCAAAGACTGATCATTCTATTAGAGTCAGTCTGGTCAGTCCTCCGTCAAAGATAAAAACTCTTTATGCATTTCATTTTTAGGTGTCCCACTCCATTCACTCAGCTGCATTCCACTAGGGGCATGCCATAATCTGATGGAAACGGTCATGCTAGTCATTTCCCCTCATGTTTGGATCCTGCTGGCTTAGGTCTTTTGTCAATGATCACCAAAGTCCATGATAGTCAAGGTCTAATCCTTTAAAGGACAAAAGTCATTTTCGATAGTTAGGTCTAGGGATTCATCAATTTGGTCTTCAACCAAAGCCATGCAGGCTAGAGTGAGGCCCTTACACAGTTATGATTCAGAGAGTTTCATCGTCATGCTGATAGACTTCAACTGTTCTTCAAAACTCTGTTTTGAAGAAAAGTCAAACAGTGTCATTTGTGATAAAATTTTCAAAAAAGTCGTCAGTTGATTTCTTCAAGTGCAGTCATGGTTTTTGTGGCCAAATGTCCCGTCGTGTAATCCCTGCAAAGAGTGCTGAAAATTTCATCATTTGAGCTAAAATTTCAAAGGGAAAAGTGAAAATCAGTGTTGCTTTAAGTCAGTGAAAAAGTGTCAAAGCATAACATTAGAAAAATGGGTTTTTGAAGAAGCAAAAATTTAACCCATGACTTCCAAGTCTTTATATACAAGTTTCCACCAAAATCAAAGTCATTGTGCAAATGAAGTGCATAGGGAAACATTGCAAAGTGTCTGAAAGGCAAAGTGCATGTTTGGAGTGAGTTGGAGGCAGTTTCCAGGAGCGCGACGCATATACACAGGGGTGCGGCGCACACAGAGGGCGCGACGCACTGGGTGCACCCACACAGGGCCAAAAATGTGCCAAATTTCCTCAAATTTCTTGTGACGCCCCTCAAATTGGTAGGTAGGCTCTATGACATAACTTGTTCATCAAAGTTTATAAATGATATGGTGGTTTATGGCTATGTTTGAATGCAACAAAACTCATAAAATCAAGCTCAAGAAAACACCAAAGGCCATTGTTGCTAGGGTTGCATAATTGTGGTATTGAGGCCAAGGTTCCATTTTCACCCACCATTTTTCCCTCACCTACCATTTTTCCCTATCCTCCCTTTCTCATTTTTCCTATTCTCCCTACCCTAAAACACTACCAAACCCTATTCCCTTTCCCCTCCTCTTATTTGTCAACATAACACCCCAAAACCCTACCTTGTCAAAACCCCAAAACCCTACCCTATCAAATACCCAAACCCCCTACATACCCCTAAACAAACTTCTCCCCATAACCCCTATTCCCATCACATTACTCCCCTCCTAATACTCCCTTTTGTTTCATCGTTCCCCTTGGTGGCAGATATCACAAAAGCACCCAGCTTCACACCATCATCAAAGGGTAGCCCAAGTACAGTACACACAATAGTCATGGCATCGAGCATTCATCAAAGTACGAGATGGAGACACAAAGCGATTCATCCTCGGAAGAACAGGCTCCCAGGAGATATCACAAGAGTGGCAAACATGTTAGGGATGAGCCCACTACCCTCACTGAATTACAAGCATGCCCTATTGCCATGTCATGTTTCTAGCACCTAGCATGTTTTGAATTTTTTAAAAGGGTGGCTAATGTTAGAGTTCATCATGAGTTGGCCCGTCTTTTTGTGCTTCACCTACATGGAGGTCAGTCTATCTTCGCCAGGGTCACCTTCACATTGACACCTGAAACTATCTCAGTGGCAACAGGCATACCAAATGTTGGAGAACAGTGGCATAAGAAGAAGAAGGTGGATAGGCAACACTATGAGCCTTACCTTAAGACCATATTCTTGAGTCAGCTCACAAGAGTCTTCCCATTCAGATATTTGAAAGATGAGTATGCTCCACTCATGAAATACTTCAGCTGTGAGGGGAGGTTCTCTCGTCTATATGCCTACCACATCAGGTTGCTCATGCACTTTACCAGGGTGAGGATGATGAACCTCCCATTTTTCATATGCAGGAACATAGAGAGGATGAACACCTTCATGCAACATAAGACCACTCAGCAGCAACTTAACAATGTTTATCACTTTGCTCTTATCCAGATTTTGATGGATCATCAGATGGGATTGCAGGGAATTGCTTGGGAGGACTTCATCTCCCGTGACCTCTTCGGCACTTCACAGGTACTATCAGAGCCATAGCATGAGATAGGTGTTCCTTCTCATTAGTATGAGCGCCATGAGACCACTACTATGCCAATATTTGTTACATATCATAGAGGTAGTAGGCACTTGTTTGCAGCAGTAAAGCGAGTGTTATCTCCACCTGGGGTGGAAGGGGCCTCGCTTCCGGCATCAACTACACAGGTACAGGACAAGGGCAAGAGGTCCATGCATGATGAGGGGCCATCAGGTGAACAGGAGGCCGATTTCATCCTGATTCAGGATGATGATGCAGATGTGGAGAGTGCCCGACTTAAGAAGGCTATTCAGGAGCAGAACACGGAGATCCAAGACTTGTCACTCAATGTGGAGAGGGCCAAATGGATCATCAAGTATTTGGAGTAGAGGAACAAATAGCTTGAGGACCAACATGAGATCATGGAGCTGCAAAACATCTGTGAGAATCGACAAGCTGCCCAACAAAGGAGGATCGAGCTCACTACTTTAGAGCAAGAGATCAACAATGATCGTGAGTCATGGCTAGAACGGATCAACATCCACCTTGAGAGACTGCTGGAGAAGGCCAATAGAGACAAAACCATACTGAGGAGGATGGTTTATTATTACAGGGCACAGAACATGAATGCAAAGACCTGGATAAGGAGCTTGAAGGCAAAATTGAGCAAAGCAACAAAAGAGGCAAAAGAGGCAAAAGAGCAAGATCATCTTCGAATCTTGGTTGAAGCTTCTGTGGCCCAGCATAATGCCTCTTAGAGAACCTCCAGCCAAAATATAAAGAAATTTGGGTCAATTTTGGTCACATGGTAACTTTTTGGTGAAAACACAGGTTTTTTCTCCCTGTGCGTCGCGCCACTGGAACGACGCTTAGGATTGGGAGCTCCAAATTGGAAATGGCTTGCATTTTTGGATTCAACATGTAAAATCATGACTACTTGTGCTTGGAAAAAAAAATTGGGCATGATTTGAGTCTCCAAGAGATCAACAACACCCAAAACATGACCTCTTAGCCCCTATTTTGACACACAGGAAGAAGTCTTGGGAGAATGAAGATTTGGAGGGGCAAATGAACACAAAATTCAAAAATTCCACTTGGGTTGGAGATTAGATAGGATAGAACTTCGAACAAGCACACTTGGACACATTTTGGACTCCTACAAGTGCCTCAAAATAACCTCCAAAGTGGTGCAGCGCATATAAGGAAAAAGGCCCAATTCACCTCCGTTTTGCGAAATTTCGATTCGTGACTTATCCAAGTGGGCCTGCTCATCTACATTTCACTTTTTTGGCACATAAGGCAAAGTTCAAATTATTATCACTCTATATTGGCTTCTATCCAAGTGGCAAAGGAAGGCAAACAATCACCCAAGCCATTTGTCATCTTTGTAACGCTGCACCTGTAGCTAATGGTTGGCTTTCCACCTCCATTTTGTAATGATTCGAGTAACTCCCCAACCCTTGGGTGTTCTATCTCCTCATGACACATTCTATATATTGTATGCAAACTATTTGGAAAGGGTTGGTTGGCTTGTAAGTTCTAGGAGACTGTGGGAAATAAACTCTGTTTCTTCATTGTATATTTTGACAGAGGATTAATGAAAGGCAGCGGCTCTGTTTCATGAGATTCATGTGGTTGTGAGTGTAGCAAATGTGTTTCTTATGTTTCATATGTATTTCGTTATGTTTCATAGTTCATTTCATATTCATTTCTAGTGAAATTTTCTAAGTTAGATAAGGTAGAATCCATTTTTATTGCTCTGCCTGTGGGAAAATTTCATGTTCAGTGTTCTTCTTCTGTTGAAAAGGATTCATGTACTTATGCCCTTTTCACCCTCTTAAGCAATCTCTCCATTCTGCAGTATTCTAAACCTAAATTGCTAGACTTTCTACCTATCTTGCCTCATGAAGCAATCTGTGCCTTTGTATTAAATTCTTTGTTCATTGTTGTCCATTGGTCCCATACCATCCCAGAAACTCAGTCATTCATAAAAAATCGTTTCTTGTATCCATATTTCCTTACTAGCCTAAGATCAATATTTCACTGTAAGTCATCTCAGACCGTTTCATTTATCTATTCACTAAGTGTGACTCGGAGAGAGCCCTCTCCTATTCTGGTAGGGCTAGCTACTAGACTGAGCGTGGTTTGTGGTTACCCTGAATTTTGCCTTCCTTCAGCCTAAGGCAGATTTAGGTGCTAACAGGAGGAGCCAAGGTGAAAAGTCCTTTGCATGTAAAAATCAAGGGGTATTTATATCCAAGGGTGAAACTGACCCTTGTGGCTATTTGACTTCCCTCATGACTATTTGACTTCCATGACCTTTCAACTTTACATAACTCTTCATATCACAAGTGGGTCTCTTGTACTTCCATGTTACATTACATTGATTGACAGTATGGCCTACAGTAGAGATGTGGACGACATGACAGTGTTGGTACATTCATGCTGCTACTAGTGTGCATGTCGAGCTACAGTGTTGTTGGGTGATGGATTTCCTCATGGTGTGTCACATCTTCACCTCCACATGGGAAAGTGCGTGGAGTCTTTGATGATCGTTGGTTTCGCTTGATGTTGCATTCACACGTTGCTCCTCGCTTGTATGTTGGCATGCTTGACAGGTTTGTCTGTTTGTGAAAAGTGCATGTTCATCCATCCATTTTTCTACGAGCACATCTTCGCATGTCCATCCTGTTATCACCTAAATCTGCCTTAGGTTGAAACAAGGAAAAATTTAGGGTAACCACAAACCACGCTCAGTCTGGTAGCTAGCCCTACCAGAACAGGAGAGGGCTCTCTCCGAGTCACACTCAGTGAATAGATAAATGAAAAGGCCTGAGATGACTTACAATGAACTATTTATCTTAGGCTAGTAAGTGAATATGAACACAAGAAGTGATTTTTATGAATGACTATGTTTTTGGGATGGTATGGGACCAATGGACCTCGATGAACAGAGAACTTAATACAAAGGCACGGATTACTTCGTGAGGCAAGATAGGCGGAAAGCCTAGAAATTTAGTTTAAGATAGTGCGTAATGGAGAGATTGATTAAGAGGGTGAAAAGGGCATGGACAACATGAATCCTTTTCAACAGAAGAATGAACACTGAACATGAAATTTTCCCAGAGGCAGAGCAATAAAATTGAATTCTACCTTAGCTAACTCAGAAAAATTCACTGGAAATGAATATGAAATGAACTATGAAACATAACAAGATACATATGGAACATAAGAGACACATTTGCTACACTCACAACCACATTAATCTCATGAAACAGAGCCATTGCCTTTCGTTAATCCTCTGTAAAAAATATACAATGCAGAAACTGAGTTTCTTTCCCACAGTCTCCCAGAAGTTACAAGCCAAACAACCCTTTGAAAATGGTTTGCATACAATATATAGAATGTGCCATGAAGATATAGAATGCCCAAGGGTTGGGGAGTTACTCAAATCATCACAAAATGAAGGTGGAGAGCCAAACATCAGCTATAGGTGCAGCGCCACAAACATGAAAAATGGCTTGGGTGGCCCTTTGCCTTCCTTTGCCACTTGGATAACTCCCCATATAGAGTGAAAATAATTTTAAAACCACCTTAGGTGCCAAAAAAATGAAGTGTAGATGAGAGGCCCACTTATGAAAAGTCGGGAGGCGAAATTTTGCGAAACAGAGCAATTTTGGGCATTTTTCCATATATGCGTTGCGCCCTTTTTTGTATGCATCATGCCACTTTGAGGCCCGTTTTGAGGCACTTGCAAGAGTCCAAAATGTGCACAAGTGTGCTTGTTGGAAATCTTGTCCTGTCTAATTTCCAACCCAAGTGGAATTTTTTAATTGGGAGCTCATTTTCCCCTCCAAATATTCATTCTCCCAAGACTGCTTCCTATGTGTCAAAATAGGGGCAGTGAGGCCATTTTTTGTGTGTTTTTGACCTCTTGGACACTTAAATCATGCCAAAATTTCTTACCCGAGTGCCAGTAGTCGTGACGTTTCCTTCTAAATCCAAAAATTCAAACCATTTATTATTTGGAGCTCCCAATCCTACCTGCCGTGCCGGTGGCTCGGCGCGTATAGAGAAAAAACCTGTGTTTGTGCCAAAAAATTTCCATGCGACCAAAATTGTCCCAAATTTCTTGAAATTTGGGCTGGAGGTTCTCTAAGAGGCACTATCTTGGGCCACAGAAGCTTCAGCCAATATTCAAAGCCGATCTTTCTCTTTTGCCTCTTTTGTTTCTCTACTCAGTTTGACTTTCAAGCTCCTTATTCGGGCTTTTGCGCTCATGTTCCGTGCCCTGTAATGACAACGCATCCTCCTTAATATGGTTTTGTCCCTCTTTTCCTTCTCCAACAGCCTCTCCAAGTGTAGATTGACCCAATCTAACTAAGACTCACTGTTGTTGTTGATCTGTTGCTCCAAGGTAGTGAGCTCAATCCTCCTCTGTTGGGCAGCTTGTCGATTTTCACAGATGCTTTGCAGCTCCATGATCGCCTCCTGGTACTCAAGCTATTTGTTCCTCTGCTCCAGATACTTGATGCCCCATCTGGCCCTCTCCATATTGAGTATCAAGTCTTGGATCTCCGAGTCCTGCTCCAGAATGGTCATCCTAAGTTTGGCATTTTCTGCCTCTACCTCATCATCGTGAATGAGGATGACATCGGTCTCCTATACACCTGATGGCCCCTCATCATGCACGAGCTTCTTGCCCTTGTCCAATACCTGTGTCATTGATGCCGGAAGCGAGGCCCCTTCCACCCTGGGTGGAGATAACACTCGCTTCGCTGCTGCAAACGAGTGCCTACTACCTCTCTGATATGTAATGAAAATTGGCATGGTAGTGGTCTCATGATGCTCATGCTGATAAGAAGGACCACCCAACTCCTGCTTTGGCTCTGATAGTACCTATGATGTGCTGAAGAAGTCATGGGAGATGAAGTCCTCCCAAGCAATTCCCTACAATCCCAACTGATGATCTACCAAAATCCGGATAAGAGCAAAGTGAAACACACTGTTAAGCTACTGCTGAGGGGTCTTATGCAGCATGAAGGTGTTCATCCTCTCTATGTTCCTGCATATGAAAAATGGGAGGTTCATCATCCTCACCTTGGTGAAGTGCATGAGCAACCGGATGTGATAGGCATACAGTCGAGAGAACCTCCCCTCACAGCTGAAGTATTTCATGGTCAATCTCATGAGTGGAGCATACTCATCTTTCAAGTATCTAAAGGGAAAGACTCTTGTGAGCTCATTCAAAAATCTGGCTTTGATGTAAGGCTCATAGTATTGCCTATCTACCTTCTTCTTCTTATCCACTGTTCTCCAACATTTGGTATACCTGTTGCTACTGATATAGCTTCTGGTGTCAATGTGAAAGTGACCCCGGCCAAGATAGACTGACCTCCATGTATATGAAGTACAAATAAACGGGCCAACTCATGATGGACTCTAAAATTTTCCACCCTTTGACAAAATTCAAAACATGATAGGTGCTGTAAGCATGACATGGCAAGAGGGCATGCTTGTAACTCGGTGAGGGTAGTGGGTTCATCCCTGACATGTTTTCCACTCTTGTGGTGTCTCTTGGGAGCCTACCCTTCTGAGGATGAGTCACTTTGTGTCTCCATCTCATGCTCAGACGAATGTTGTGATGTCATGACTACAATGTGGACTGTGATTAGGCTACCCTTTTGATGATAGTGTGAGGCTGGGTGCCTTTGTAATATCAGTTACCAAGGGGAACAATGAAACAGGCAGTGTTAGGAAGGGAGTGATGAAATGGGGATAGGGGCTATAGGGAGAAATTTGTTAGGGATATGGGAGGAGTTTGGGTATTTTGATGGGGTATGGTTTGGGGTTTTGTGTTGACCAAATAGTGGAGGGATAGGGGAGAGGGTTTGGTAGTAGTTTAGGGAAGGGATTTTAGGAAAAATGAGAGAGGGAGGATGGGAAAAGTGATAGGTGAGGGGAAAAGGTGAGTGGAGTGAAACCTTGGCACTAACAAGACATTTTAACAACCCCAGACATCAATTTCTTGGTGATTTCTTATGGTAAATTTTATATATTTTGGTGGCATTCAAACATCTCTATAAACACCCTATCATTGACAAAATTTGATGAGCAAGTGATTTTAAAGAGCCTACCTCTCAATTTGATAGGCTTCACCAAAATTTGGGAGCGTTTGGGCACTTGTTTTGGCCCTTGTCTGTATGCGCCGCCGCAAAGCCAAGTGCACCGCACGCTGGGTATACGCCACGCCCTTAGAAAAATTACACTCTGGGCAGGTTGCTTGTGCGCCACGCCCTCTATGTGCGCCGCGCTCCTGGGTATATGCGTTGCGCCCTCTAAAGTCGCCTCCAACTCACTCAAGTGCTCACCAATGAACACTCACGCCTTCACAATGCTTCTCCAAGGCTTGTAATAGCACAATGCCTTTGGTTTTGACAAAAAATTGTATATATAGCCTTGGAAGAGATGGGTTTAATTTTTGCCTCTTCAAAAACCCATTTTTCTAATGTTTGAGTTTTGCACTTTTTTCACTGAACTTTAAAACACACTGATTT
>APFE030039989.1:0-48479 GCA_000404065.3 Pinus taeda | reverse complement strand
TGAATTCCTAGACCTAGACCTCAAAATGACCTTTGTCCTTTAACGGACCAGACCTTGACTGTCATGGACTTTGATGATTATTGACAAAATACCTGAGCCAGCAGGAGCCAGACATGAGGGGGAATGACTATCATGACCTTCTCCGTCATATTATGGCATGCCCCTAGCAGAATGCAACTGGGAGAATGGAGCGGGACACCTAAACATGAAATTCATAAAGAGTTTTGATCTCTGACGGAGGACTAACAAGACCAACTCTAACATTGGCTCCAATGGGGGATGGTAGCTCCTTGGAGGTGCCAAGAACAGCAGATCTCTGGAAGATCTAGACAGTGCCTTCATCCATTGGGCTATGGAGTCATCATTTTGATAAATAATACAGGACTCTGACTCATTTATGAAACTGAAATGACCAAAAAGAAAAATTGACTCAAACTTGACATTGAAATGACTTAAAGGCTAGCTTGAAGAACTCTAACGAAACTAAAAAAAAAAATGGTATTTACAGTGACAGTGGAAGCAACATTGATAACTTAGAAATGGTACTACTTGAGCAGCTGACCATTGATCGGCCCTTCTGGACAATCTTCTCCGCTTATTTCCTTCAGAAGAAAAACATTCTGCCCCCGATATGTTGCAATCTTGAAAGGACCTTTCCAGAGGTTCTCGAACTTGTCGTGCTTGCCTTTCTCTTCATTCCTTGCATCCCACTTCAGCACTACATCATCCACCTGAAATTTATCCACCTTTGCCTTTCTGTCATAAATTTTCTTGATTTTCTCCTGCAGTTTGGATCTGTTCTTGAAAACTTCTTCTCTGGTCTGCTGCAAGTGGACCATTTGATTCAACCTTCTCTGCATGGGATATTCTTCACTGTTGGCCTCCTAAAGAAGTTTGACAACCGGGGCAGCAAGAGAGGAAGGAAATACTATATCAACTCCATAAACAAGCTCAAATGGTGACGTACCTATGGATTTCTTCTCGCTGACCCAATATGCCCAAAGCACATTTACCAACCTCTTATGCCAGCTCTTCTTGTTTATTTCCAGCAGCTTCTTGATTATGTTGACTAAGGATTTGTTTGAAGATTCCACCAATCCATTTCCTTGTGGATGATAGGCAGTTGAATGACCCAAAATTATGTGATATTTATGACAAAACTCTACCATCCTTTTTGATTTGAAAGTTGTTGTGTTATCAGTGATTAGCTTATTCAAACAACCAAAGCGAGACAAGATGTTATTTTCGAGGAATGAAATGATTACCGCATCTGTAGCTTGTCTAGTGGGAATCGCCTCAATCCATTTTGTGAAGTAATCTGTGGCTGTGAGGATCCATCTATGCTGTCCGGAAGAAGCGAGATGAATTTCGCCAATGAAATCCAACCCGCATTGCTGAAAAGGAGCACTCACCTCTATGGGCTTGAGTGGTAGAGGATGTAACTTCCGCTTTCCTTCAAAAATCTGACACTTATGACAGCTCTTGACCATCTTATATACATTAGCAAACAATGTCGGCGAATAGTACCCTGCTCTCAAAATTTTGTTTGTTGTTGACTTCCAAAAAAGGTGACCACCACAGCCTCCTTGGATTTATGTCCAAAGCATGCAAGTTTGATTCAGCCATTAGCTTCACCAATCCCTGTCCTTTCACCAGTTTTGTGGGCTTTATTCCTACGTCATATTCCAGCAAGGCTGCAATCCACTTGCCTCTTCTTCCTTTCGGATCGGCCTGCACTAAAACATGTTTTACAATAGCGTTAGGAACATAGGCCAGAACGTGAGAATGTAGAATATACACCCGGAAATATTTCAATGCCTTCACCAGTGCAATGGATTGCTTCTCAATGATGTTATACTTTAAAGTTGCGTCTCTTATAGCTCTGCTGAAAAATGCAATGGGTCTTTCATGATCATCTCTCTTCTGCAATAATACCGCTGCCATAGTATGCTCTGAAGCAAATGAAAACAATATGAAATCCTAAGTGTAGTCCAAGCTGACTAGAACTGGTGCTGAGGAAAAAGTCAATTTGACCAAATTGAAAGATTTTACAGCCTCTTCCATCCATTTCACTTGGTTGTCCTTCTTAAGCATGTTTGTCATCTCTCTTAGATGCTTAGTGAGATTGGGTACAAAGCAGCGTAGGAAGTTCATCTTACCATTGAACGATTATATCTCCTTTTTATTCCAGGGAAGATCTATTTGTTGAATTGCTTGCACACGTGCCGAGTCAATATGGATGCCATCCTTTGAGATAATGTGCCCAAGTAGTTTGCCTTCTTCCATGGAAAACAAGCTCTTCTTTGGATTTATCGACAAGCCATATTTTCTGCACTTTAGGAAGACAGATTTAAGATGGTACATGTGCTCTTCATCTGATTTAGAAAACACCGTCAAATCATCCAAATACACCACCAAAAAGACATCCTTCTCGTTTACAAAATCCAAGTCCATAGCACGCTGAAATGTGGCACCCGCATTCTTCAAACCGAAAGGAATTTTTGCGTAATGAAAGGTTCCCCATGGAGTGGTGAACGATGTCTTGTCTCGGTCATCCTCATGGACAGAAACTTGGTTATATTCGGAATAATCATCAAGCAGTGACATACGGGATGCTCCCACTACTGGCCAAAGTATATGCTCCATTTTTGGCAATGGATAGTTGTCATTCAATGAAACTTTATTGAGATTTCTGAAATCAATGCATAAGTGAATCTCACATGTCTTCTTCCTTACGGGCACCAAGTTGGAGATCCAATCTGAAAATCTGATTGGCACAATGATCCCTGATTTGTACAACCTGTTGATCTCCTTTTCAATAGATGGCAACAACTTTGGATTTAGCCTTCTCAACTTCTGTCTGAATGGTTTTTGATTGGGCTTGATGGGTATAGTGTGCTGAATTATATTGGTGTCATATGTCTTTAAGTCGAAATAGTCCCAAGCAGACACATTTGCAAATGAAGACATCAAACTGATATATTTGTCCTTGATCTTTGGCGGCAATGCTTTGGACAATTTTACCAATTTAGGATTTGCAGCTATCCCGATATTGACCTCTTCCACACCCTTCTCTGTTGGCTGCAATGTTGGCTTGCGGGCTACATCATCTTGATCAAAGAGTTCTTCTATAGGTATCAAGCCTTTGGGAATAACGTTATTCTTCAGCTGCAATACATCCATTTCATTGATCTGCATTTCATCTGTACCATTACCTTTTCCATCGTCATTTTCTTCATCAATTGAGGTCTCTCTAAACTTGCCTTTGTTTTGCAGAAAATCATCAATCTCCTCATCATCTTGGAACACTTGCCAATATCTCTGATTGTCTGGAACGGTTGGACGATGCTTGACATGAATTTCGAATTTGTTACTAGAGTTCATTGGGATCTTCAAATTACTCGCTGCCTTAGCAAGAGCATCAACAATATTATTTTGTATACGAGAAACACATGTCAAGGTGTATTTTGAAAATAATTTCAAAATGTCTATGACTGTATTACGATAGGCCTGCATCCTGGGACGTTTTTCTTGATATTCGCTTCTGACCTACTTGATAACCAATTCAGAGTCGCCATATACTGAAATCCTCTTGGCGTTCAGCTTTCTTAGAATCTTTAGGTCGGCAATCAGAGCTTCATACTCAGCTTCATTATTTGAACACTCAAAAGCCAACTTGTAAGAGCATACCCGTACGTTACTAGGGACTTTGTTTGGGGCGGAGAAAGGACTGCATACCCACATTCCAATTCCAGCGACATCATTTCCCACTGCTCCATCGAAATCCATGGTCCACAAACCTTCTTCCTCCTCTTGCAAGTGTTGGAAATCTGTTTGTTGTGCCTTGTCTGTTTGCTGTCCATTGCTTTCAACTGATTGCCCAATGGTGTTCTGCTGTTCTTGTTCTTCTTTCTTCAAAACTTCTCTGAAATTTTTTGTTATTTCTGGAATATCATCTGCTTCTACCAACTAACTATCTATATCATTTAAACTATCTGAATACAAAATAAAAGACTCTAAATCTGTATGTACATAGTTAATAGGATGATTTATTGGTTTCACCTTGCTTGTGATCATGTACTTCATTTTTTTTTTCCGATACAATTTCCTCATTTTTCCAAATACTGGAATCGTTGCATAGGAGAAATCTAGCTGTAGTGTCCCTTTTAGTTTTGTTACCCAAGACCTGGAAAGAAGCATGCCAAACCTTGGAGGAATGTCTGCTACCACAACATCCATCAAAACATTCTTCATTGGGACCTGATCCAAACTCACCACCAAGTCTTTGATGAGACCTATACATCTTACTCTGTTGGAATCAAACGAATAGAGATCATGATATTACCGGGTGATGTCTAGACCAAGCTTATCCATGATTGCCTTGGGCATGAGATTGTGAGAAGCTCCAAAATCGAACATGGCATTATGTAACACAAAATCATGCAACCTTAAACTGATGTAAAAAGGTGGCACATCATTATAAGAAGACTCACCATTTGATGCTGGCCCAAAAATCATTTTAGGTTAATCATCTTTGACATTCACCATGTCGGACATTGGGTCCACATTCAACATTTTAGATACTTGTCCTTTATAACTGTTGTTCTTCAATATTTCAGTCAAGGGGATGGATATTTTTAGCTTGGAAATCTCAATCTCTAAATTGAAAGCGGGAACCTTTTCTACCTCTTTGACTGGGATTTCTTTCCTCTCCTTTTCTTTCGATGCAACTTGTTGATGTGATGGTTCTGCTGATGTTGATTTGTTGCTCTCCAGATCAACCACCTCCTTTCCTTTCCTTTGTGTAACTGCTGGATCATTCTTTGACGCTTCAACATCCTTCTATTTCTGAATGGGTCTGAGTGGCACATCTCTATTTCTAAGTGAATATCACTACTATTGGGCGGACAAAGCATTCATGTAGCCTCTTTGGTATTCATCTGATTGCTCCTCCAAGACGGTGTCGCTTGCTAGAATGAAATCTACATCTTTGTGTGCAGCTGAATTCTCTGCATACTCCTCCTCTTCAGTGAGATAAGTAGGCAAATTATCAGGAGTAAAGAGATGATTTTCTTCACCTATTACATTCTCGTCTTCATCTGATTCTGGTCCATGCACAAAATTTTGCTGCAAAGGTGTCTGTACTGGTTGTTGTGAAATCGGCTCTTGAGCTCGCTGATCTCTCTGTCTTATTCTATACTGTGGTTGTTGCTGGCCACGGAAGTTAGGATTTCTCACTTGTGGCTCCGGTTTGTCAGGTTTCACTCTTTCTAGCATTTGCTCTACCTTCCAAAGTAGCTGATCTACCGAGGAATATTCTTCCTTTGCAGTGACCTTCTTCTCTACTTTTTATCTAGCTCTCTTGGTCAGCAGATTTGCTTCAACGCTGACCGCTATCTTCTGCATGTCTTCCATTGTGGCCGGTTCTCTTTCTCTCAATTGATAAGCCAGGTCAGCATCAAAACCATCAGGGAACTTCAACATGGCTAGTCCCACAGGTGGCCTTAGATTATCTAGAATTTCATTATAAACTGTATTGAATCTAGTCCAATAATCTTGGACCGACTCACTAGTGTTTCTTTTGATTTGCTCATATTCGGCTAGAATTTGAAGAGGATTCTTTTTCACTTCCCAGCGGTTCAAAAATTGTCTTTGTAAGTCAGCCAAGGTAGCGATACGAGTAGCCGGCAAACCTCTGAACCATTTCCTCACTTCACCTGCAAAGGTCTATACAAAAAGTCTCATTGCCACATTCTCCGCATCGATCTCATGCAGTTCATAGAAATCTGCCATTCTGTCCACATGTTGCTGAGCAGTAATGCCGTTAGGAGTGCCATCAAAAAATTGCATTTTTATTTGGTAATCAACGAGCATATCATCTAAAACTTGAGGCAAAACGAGAGGTGAAAAATGGGCGGCCATCACTCTTGGTGGATTTGTCCTCGGAGGTGTTGGTGGAGTGTGCACAATTTTTAAGGGGCTAGCAATTAGAGTTTGAAGCTGAGCTACTATGTAGTTATCAATAGACAAGTTAGCCCTTTCCATCTCCAAGTCTACAAGAAACTGTGGGTTGTGGACAGTACAGTCAACCGCTCTTTCAGACTTGGTTTCGAACAACGATAATTCAAACTGCTCATCAAACTCTAGGTCTTCAATATACTCAAAAATGTTCGGGCATGAATGGTTTTTGAGCACGGGCGATATAGAGCTTTCTTGACGATGAATTCTTGAAATCAAATTGGGATTTTCGTAGATGTGCAGAGGGTCAGGATCTGGATTAGCTGTGGTGTATCTTCAAGAAGCCAGTGTGCTATTGAGAAAAATCAAAGGACACAACCAACTTTACTCAGCCTATCAAATCCTAAACTTATCATCTGAAAGCTTAGAATTATTAAGAAGAAAGGGAATTGATTTGTCCCCAATGGAGTTTCCACTATGTTATCACCTAAATCTGCCTTAAGCTGAAAGAAGGCAAAATTTAGGGTAGCCACAAACCACACTCAATCTAGTAGCTAGCCCTACAAGAACAGGAGAGGGCTCTCTCCGAGTCACACTCATTGAATAGATAAACGAAAAGGCCTGAGATGACTTACAGTGAACTATTTATCTTAGGCTAGTAAGTGAATATGAACACATGAAGTGATTTTTATGAATGACTGTGTTTCTGGGATGGTATGGGACCAATGGACCTCAATGAACAGAGAACTTAATACAAAGGCACGGATTACTTCATGAGGCAAGATAGGCAGAAAGCCTAGAAATTTAGTTTAAGATAGTGTGGAATGGAGAGATTTATTAAGAGGGTGAAAAGGGCATGGACAACATGAATCCTTTTCAACAGAAGAACGAACACTGAACATGAAATTTTCCCACAGGCAGAGCAATAAAATTGAATTCTACCTTAGCTAACTCAGAAAACTTCACTGGAAATGAATATGAAATTAACTATGAAACATAACAAGATATATATGAAACATAAGAGACACATTTGCTACACTCAAAACCACATGAATCTCATGAAACAGAGCCACTGCCTTTCATTAATCCTCTGTAGTAAATATACAATGCAGAAACAAAGTTTCTTTCCCGCAATCTCCCAAAAGTTACAATCCAACCAACCCTTTGCAAATGGTTTGCATACAATATATAGAATGTGCCATGAAGAGATAGAACACCCAAGGGTTGGGGAGTTACTCAAATCATCACAAAATGAAGGTGGAGAGCCAAACATTAGCTACAGGTGTAGTGCCACAAACATGACAAATGGCTTGGGTGGCCCTTTCCCTTCCTTTGCCACTTGGATAACTGCCCATCTGGAGTGAAAATAATTTTAAGCCCACCTTAGGTGCCAAAAAAAATGAAGTGTAGATGAGGGGGCCCACTTATGAAAAGTCGGGAGGCGAAATTTCGCGAAACAGAGGAATTTTAGGCCTTTTTTCCTATATGTGTCACGCCCTTTTCTGTATGCGTCGCGCCACAATGAGGCCATTTTTGAGGCACTTTCAGGAGTCCAAAATGTGCCCAAGTTTTCTTGTTGGAAAGCCTATCCTATCTAATTTCCAACCCAAGTGGAATTTTTGAATTTGGAGCTCATTTGCCCCTCCAAATCTTCATTCTCCCAGGACTGCTTCCAGTGTGTCAAAATAGGGGCAGTGAGGCCCTTTTTTGGGTGTTTTTGACCTCCTGGAGACTCAAATCATGCCCAAATTTCTTGCCTAAGTGCTCATAGTCGTGATTTTGCCTTCTGAATCCAAAAATGCAAACCATTTCTTATTTGGAGCTCCCAATCCTACATGTCACGCCGGTGGCGCGGTGCGTATAGAGAAAAAACCTGTGTTTGTGCCAAAAAATTTCCATGCGACCAAAATTGTCCCAAATTTCTTGAAATTTGGGCTGGAGGTTCTCTAAGAGGCACTATGTTGGGCCACAGAAGCTTCAGCCAAGATTCGAAGCCAATCTTGCTCTTTTGCCTCTTTTGTTGCTCTGTTCAGTTTGGCTTTCAAACTCCTTATTCAGGCTTTTGCGCTCATGTTCTGTGCCCTGTAATGACAAGCCATCCTCCTTAATATGGTTTTGTCCCTATTTTCCTTCTCTAGCAGTCTCTCCAAGTGTAGATTGACCCAATCTAACCAGGACTCACGGTCGTTGTTGATCTCTTGCTCCAAGGTAGTGAGCTCAATCCTCCTCTGGTGGGCAGCGTGTCGATTTTCACGGATGCTTTATAGCTCGATGATCGCCTGCTAGTCATCAAGCTATTTGTTCCTCTGCTATAGATACTTGATGATCCATCTAGCCCTCTCCATATTGAATATCAAGTCTTGGATCTCCGAGTCCTACTCCTGAATGGTCATCCTAAGTTTGGCATTTTCTGCCTCTGCCTCATCATCCTGAATGAGGATGACATTGGTCTCTTGTACACCTGATGGCCCCTCATCATGCATGGGCTTCTTGCCCTCATCCAGTACCTGTGTTTCTGATGCTGGAAGCGAGGCCCCTTCCACCCTGGGTGGAGATAACACTCGCTTTGCTGCTGCAAACAAGTGCCTACTGCCTCTCTGATATGTAATGAAAACTGGCATGGTAGTGGTCTCATGATGCTCATGCTGATAAGAAGGACCACCCAACTCCTGCTCTGGCTCTGATAGTACCTATGATGTTCTGAAGAAGTCATGGGAGATGAAGTCCTCCCAAGAAATGCCCTGTAATGCCAACTGATGATCTACCAAAATCTGGAAAAGAGAAAAGTGAAACACATTGTTAAGCTGCTGCTGAGGGGTCTTATGCAGCATGAAGGTGTTCATCCTCTCTATGTTCCTGCATATGAAAAATAGGAGGTTCATCATCCTCACCCTGGTGAAGTGCATGAGCAACCGGATGTGATAGGCATACGGTCGAGAGAACCTCCCCTCATAGTTGAAGTATTTCATGATCAATCTCATGAGTGGAGCATACTCATCTTTCAAGTATCTGAAGGGAAAGACTCTTGTGAGCTCATTCAAAAATATGGCTTTGATGTAAGGCTCATAGTGTTGCCTATCCACCTTCTTCTTCTTATGCCACTATTCTCCAACATTTGGTATACATGTTGCTACTAATATGGCTTCAGGTGTCAATGTGAAAGTGACCCCAGCCAAGATAGACTAACCTCCATGTAGATGAAGCACAAATAAATGGGCCAACTCATGATGAACTCTAACATTTTCCACCTTGTGACAAAATTCAAAACATGATAGGTGTTGGAAGCATAACATGGCAATAGGGCATGCTTGTAACTCGGTGAGCATAGTGGGTTCATCCCTGACATGTGTCCACTCTTGTGGTGTCTTCTGGGAGCCTGCTCTTCTAAGGATGAGTCACTTTGTGTCTCCATCTCATACTCAGACGAATGTTGTGATGTCATGACTGCAATGTGGACTATGATTAGGCTACCCTTTTGATGATAGTGTGAGGCTGGGTGCCTTTGTAATATCAGTTACCAAGGGGAACAATGAAACAGGGAGTGTTAGGAAGGGAGTGATGAAATGGGGATAGGGGTTATAGGGATAAATTTGTTAGGGATATGGGAGTTTGGGTATTTTCATGGGGTAGGGTTTGGGGTTTTGTGTTGACCAAATAGTGGAGGGATAGGGGAGAGGGTTTGGTAGTAGTTTAGGGAAGGGATTTTAGGAAAACTGAGAGAGGGAGGATGGAAAAAGTGATAGGTGAGGGGAAAAGGTGAGTGGAGTGAAACCTTGGCACTAGCAAGACATTTTAACAACCCTAGCCATCATTTTCTTGGTGATTTCTTATGGTCGATTTTATATATTTTGGTGGCATTCAAACATCTCTATAAACACCCTATCATTGACAAAATTTGATGAGCAAGTGATTTTAAAGAGCCTGATAGGCTTCACCAAAATTTGGGAGCGTTTGGGCACTTGTTTTGGCCCTTGTCTGTATGTGCCGTGCGCAAAGCCCAGTGCACCGCGCCCTTTGAAAAATTACACTGTGGGTAGGCTGCGTGTGCACCGTGCCCTCTGTGTGCACTGCGCTCCTGGGTATATGCACCGCGCCCTCTAAAGCCGCCTCCAACTCACTCAAACTCTCACCAATGCACACTCACGCCTTCACAAAGCTTCTCCAAGGCTTGTAATAGCACAATGCCTTTGGTTTTGACAAAACTTTGTATATATAGCCTTGGAAGAGATGGGTTTAATTTCTTCCTCTTCAAAAACCCATTTTTCTAATGTTTGAGTTTTGCACTTTTTCACTGACTTTAAAACACACTGATTTTCACTTTCCCTTCGAAATTTTAGCTCAAATGATGAAATTTTTGGCACTCTTTGCATGGATTGCACGACAGGACATTTGGCCATGGAAATCATGACTGCATCTGAAAAAATCAATTGGCGAATTTTTTGAAAATTTTGTCATAAATGACACTGTTTGACTTTTCTTCAAAACATATTTTTGAAGAAGAGTCGAAGTCTATCCGCATGACGATGAAGATCTCTGAACCATAACTGTGTAAGGGCCTCACTCTGGCCTACATGGCTTTACTGGACATGTTCAAGAACCAAATTGATGAATTCCTAGACCTAGATCTCAAAATGACCCTTTTCTTTTAATGGACCAGACCTTGACTGTGATGGACTTTGATGATTATTGACAAAAGACCTGAGCCAGCAGGAGCCAGACATGAGGGGGAATGACTATCATGACCTTCTCCGTCAGATTATGGCATGCCTCTAGTGGAATGCAACTAGGAGAATGGAGCGGGACACCTAAACATGAAATGCATAAAGAGTTTTGATCTCTAACGGAGGACTGACCAAACCGACTCTAACACGTCCCTCCGTGAACACATCTTGTATGATCGTCCATTCGTGAGCACGTCCCTTTGCATGCATTTTTTGTTCGTCTATTCGTGAACAAGTCCTCTTGCATGTACTCCCCTTGTTAATCCCATCTGTCATCATGCCATGTTTTTTTGTGTTCTTATATCTGCAATCACTCATGACGAGATGACATCAAATCCATAAACCTCCTAGTCTACCATGATGCATGATTTTTTCAGATCCGTGTGACCGAGAGAGAAGACAAGGTTACAAAACTGTGTAAGGAAACCTTCAAGCGAGTATGGAGGCTCCAGGCACTATTGGTGAAAACTGTAAAGAATTCAATGGGAGATGGTGATCGAAAATCTGGATCAATAGTGACTATCTGTAGGGTATGGATCGGCTGGAGGACAAATCTGAGTAATTTTTGGGAGGAACAGTCCTGGCTGCGGGAAGTCTGAGCAGACAAAGTCTGTGCAATTTCTGGAAGGAGTGGGCAGTGGGATCCTAGCAACAAAAAATACTCAATTCTTGGAGGGAATTGGCAGCAGGTTGTTCGGACCTTGGCAGCAAAAACTAGGCAATTCCTGGAGCGAGCTGGTAGCAGGTTGTTGGGACCTTTGCAGCAAAAACTGCACAATTCCTCAAGGGAGTTGGAAGTAGTCTGTTGGGAGTTGCTGGTGGGAAATAATGTGTTGTTTCTTGGAGTTTGGCCTACTGATTGCCTCTACGCAGTTTCTGAGCTGAGTGTAGTGCTAGGAAGCAAAGGGCTTTCTCATGAAATATATGCCTTTTTTCGGGTGAGCAACTGGTCGGCTGCCTAATGGGTTGGCTGGAAAAATTGCACAATTTTTTGAGGGAGACAGGGACGGGCACTGGGTGTTTGTCTAGCCTATTTTTACAATTTTCCCAGTTAGCGGAGTGGGCATGGTCTGCAACCTCTACGCAATTTTTTAGGGGAGTCGGTCCCGAGGTGACTATCGAGTCAAACTATCTGGTTGACCAGGAGGAGGGTTGATTGATCAACTTGTAGGCCTCACAGCTTCAAATGACTTGTTGGGTGCTTCTACGATGTTCTGGGTGACAGTTGATTGAGTCGATGGAGGGGTGAAGGTCTGGTTGTTAGAGGGTGATCTAGTCATAAGAACTTCAGCAAAATGACTACATGTGTGAGCAAGTGAAAAGGTGCATAAGCAAAGTTGCAGACACACACTTACATGACTTGACGACGAGATGACTCAAACCATCCAGGCACACATGCTCAACATGATTGACCGATGGTGCAATTCGACAAGCATGATGCTTGTGATTGATCATTGGATGGCCGCGATGACGCTTGCGCAACAGTGTATATGAATCCATGTGTGAGCGCAACGGATGTTTACAGAGAGAGCACAACATGTACACACGAAGCGGAGGCCTTGTGTATGACCAAAACATGGTCAGAAGCGATACATTGTTACCCACATGCAAAAGCTACCTGTTGAACAGTTAAGAAAGGTGGGTGCAAAGTCTCACACGAGCTCATGGGGTGAACCCGAGTGTGTGTAAACATCAAGTAAAACTCTCAAGGAGGCTTTGAAATTGGATAGAGGTCAAAATTTTGGAGGGTGTTAGAGCTGCTACAACACTTACCTTGATGATTTAACTATACTTTCAGAATCTGATGCAAAACATATGAAGCACTTGAACAAATTTTTTTAGAGATGTAGAAGGTTTGGGAATTCTCTTAATCCCAAAAAATCAACATTTTCCATGATGGAAGGGAAATTGTTAGGACATATCATTTCAAAGGATGGAGTAACAATTGACCCTTAAAAAGTCTCAACAATTCAGTTAATTATCCTGCCCCAAACAAAGAAATAAATTCATTCATTTTTAGGGAAAATAATTTTTTTAAGAAGGTTCATACCGAATTATGCTGAGATTGTCAAGGATATTACTGATATGCTTAAGAAAAGTCATGAAGTCAAATGGAGTGCACAAGCTAGATTTTCATTTTCTCAAATTAAGAAAGAAATTTCAGAGGCACTAGTACTTTCAAGTATTGGTTATTCAAAACTCTTTAGAATTTTATCTTTTTCTTTAGACACCATAATAACAATAGTTTTATTACAGAAAAATGAACACTGTCATGAGTAGCCAATTGCTTTCTTTAGAAAATTCATGAGGGATACATAACTGAAGTATGAAATAATTGAAAAACATGCCTATGCTTTAGTTCAAGCCTTGAAAGATTTTAGAATCTATGTGTTGCATTCTCTTATAATTGCTTATGTACCTAACAATGCGGTAAAAGCAATGTTGACTCAACCTAATATAGATGCGAAAAGGGGGAGATGGATTGCTAAGATCTTGGAGTTTGATTTGGATATCAAACCAACAAAGTTGGTTAAGGGAGAAAGTCTAGCTAAGTTATTGGCAAAATAAAATTGTAAATTTTTTCTCATCAATTCAATCATGCAAGTTTCAGATCCTTAACAAGAGAAGAATCCACAAGAACATTCTTCTATTTCATAGGAAAAGAATACACAAGAACATTCTTCTGTTTCAGAGGACACAAATACACAAGAACCTTCTTCTAGCTTAGTACTTGTACCATTTCCTTTGCATATTGATGATTTTTTTTTATTATCAAACTGATATAAAGACATTGTACATTTTCTGTGAGATTTTGAATATCCTCTTGAATTCACATGGAATTAATGTAGATCTCTCAAGCTTAGAGCAACGAAATATTGTATAGTAAATGCAAATCTATAATGGAAGGACCCATTGAACATTCTTTTATTGTGTTTGACTGAAAGTGAAACAAAAAGGGGCTATTTAACAATTGCATGAAGGAGTGTGTGGAGGCCACTATGCTTAGAAATAAACATCACACAAAATACTCAGAGTAGGATTCTATTGGCCAAAATTTCTTGCACAAGTTGATTCAAATGTACAAATTTGTATTCCTTGTCATACATTTGTAGGAAAACAAAGATTAGCTACCCTCCCTCTCATTCTAGTTTCAATTGAAGCTCCCCTTTTACAGTGAAGACTAGACCTTATTGGTGAAATATTCCCTTCTTCCAATAACCAACATAGGTGGATACTTACAACAAATGATTACTTCAGAAAGTGGGTAGATGTTATTCATGTGATGATTGTAACTGATTATGTGGTCATGAATTTTATTGAGGAAAACATTTTGTCTAGATTTGGTTGTCCAAGGAAAATAATTATAGATAATTCTCAAGCTTTTAGTTCCATTAAAATGATTGAGTTTTGTCAAAAATATAAAATTTCATTACATCACTCCACACCTTATTATCCATAAGGGAATGGGCTATCAGAATCATAAAAAAAAAGCCTAATTAAAGTCATCAAGAAAGTGTTAGAAAATCATAAGAAGAACTGGTATAGTCATTTGAAATATGCAGTATGGGAAAACAAAGTTTCACCCAAGAGGTCTACTAGTAAATATCCTTTTTAACTTGTTTATGGAATGTAAGCTATTTTCCCTACTCAATTAGCATTTTCAATCATTAAGCTTTTGCAAGATTCATATGAGGGGATTGATGATTTCTCAAAAAGGATAAATCAAATCATTGAACTAAATTAGGACATAGAAGAAGTATGGCACAAACTCTTACAATATCAATACAAGATGAAAATTTTATTTGAAAGAAAAGTTAGAGAAAGGGATTTCAAACAAGGAGACTTGGTTCTAAGATGGGATGCAAGAAGAGAAGAAAAAGGAAAGCATGGAAAGTTTGAAAATCTCTGGTTGGGAGATTTCCGTATTTCATAAGTCAAAAGAAATAATACCTTCATTCTTCGAAATTTAGAGGGAGAATATTTCCCATTTCCAATCAATGGGAAATATTTAAATAATTATATTCAGTATCGAGTAAGTTTATGCTAGAATCATTGTACATAATCAATTTCATTTACATTTCCAAAGTAAGTGTGGGTTTTAATAGTAATGCCTCCATAGCCCGAGTAGAAGGCACACAGGTCTGCATGTTCTCTGCATCCCAGAGGAGGAAGTAGTCTCGAGATGGAGTCAATGTTGTAACTTCTTCTTTCCTATGCAATTTATCTTTTAAATTATATAGTTTAAAAAAAAAAATATCATGTGCTTTGTAATAAAGACGAGCATATGTTAAAATGTTTCCTTAAGTTTGATATAGACATGAATATTTCATCTTTTTTAATATAAATAAAATTTTTTCAGAAGAAGTTATTGTCCGAGCATCTTTGGACACTATAGATCACCACCACTTCGATCAAATGGGTAATAAATAATTGCAAGACCCCCTGCACTCCTGACAGTTAATGAAGGGGGATAGTGGGTCCAGAAAATGGTTTTTCATTTACCACCCAATGTGACGTGTTGACTTTTTAAGGATTGTGGGACTACCCCTCTTAAACCACTTACCACAGCTACCCCTCCACAAACTGCTTTTGCTTTCCACCATTGCTCTCGCCAAATTGACCTCTGTTATATTTCCTGATAATTTAATTGTTTGACTGTTAAATTTTTAAATCCCTCTTAGGAACATCAAGATTGTTGTTTAATGACCCACCAATAATGGTTATTGAAACCACAACTATTCAAGCCCATTTGTAAAGCCAAATTGACTTATGTTAAGTGCATTATGCTTCAATTCGCCAAAGTACTCAATGACACCAAATCTCCATATTGCAGCAAGTAACCAGTACTACCAGTCACCAGTTCATTGGGTATTCGCTTTCAAATATTATATATTCTTTTTATTTTCAAAATGGCCAGTCAAAAGGATAAATATAAGGTTTCCATTGAAATCCTAATCCTACCCCTTGTGCCTAATTTAGATGAATTCCCTCTAGTCAATACTCAGTTTAAAATCATAGAGACCCAATTTGAATTTGACCTATATGAGCTACATAATTGGTCATTTCGGAAGTTTGGAGATGCTAACGATGAATTCAGTTTCTAAGAGTCTTTGTTACCCTGATTCATTTTCCCCCAAACTCATAATTTCCATGAATTCATGACCTAGTGTGAAAGTTGTTACCTACCAAGTCAAAGAGCTATAGTTTCCCGAAATAATGATATTTCATTTTCCATAACCCAAAAATCAATTTTCCAAGCTTTCCATTTAAACCATTAAAGTTCTCTTCATCCTTTTTTAGTTGATTCCCTGATGAAATCTATCGAAAGCTTACCTTTGAGTAGTGAGCTCACATTTTTTAGTCATTATCACTAGAAAATTCAGAATTTCCTTCAACCAACCCACCATATTCCTCTTTTATCTTTCCAAAAATGTCCAAACAAATTATTTCTATGGTTTATTGTCTCTTAGGTCACTAAAATGATCAGTGGGTTGATGAAGTAATCGTAGGATTTCTGTCAATGTTTTCATCTGGCAAAAAACCCTCAGTCCTTTTTAATTTTAATCGGTTTATATCAGATCTTATCCATGAACATTTTCTAAAATGAAGTGCTAAGGGATCTTTTAAGCATTAATCAATATTGGTATATTTATTTTTGTACCACCAGTTAGAAATATTCAAATCACACTACAAAATCTTGATTCAGAGGGAAGACCGCAGTCTGCCATACACTAGACTTCTTTGGTCAGGAAAAATTCAGAAGAGAATTCTTTAGTGATTTTTTGGATCAAGTTTTACATATGTCATTATGTCTCCTTAGCAGTGATGCAGTTCCAAGAATATATACAATAATCAAAATAATTTTGCATCCCATTGAACAATCAAAAGTGGGAGATTGGTGCATTTATCATAATTTTACAGAAATCAGAGTTTATGGTTGTGAATCACCCCCATATAAACTACCAACTTTTGTGCCCATGAGGATTTTTTCTCAAGAGTTCTTTAGATAGAGGATGAACATGGATGACATTTATTTCTTGTCTAGGAAGAAAAAGGACCAACTTAAGTTGAAAACACAAGTTGGTTCATTCATAGTTAATGCCAGAGAAGTAGAAAAGCAAGTTGGGAATTTATTGAGATAAATGAAATTCAAGCCAAGTTTCAACTGGCCTTATGACCCTCTGGGAGTAATTTCATCCATGACAATTGAACAAAATTTAGCTCCCTATACTCAGATATCAAAACCAGAAATTGAGCAGTATGCAAATCACGAAGTATGGGAGGAAAACACTTTGAAAGATGTTGAGGAGTAAATTTCCAGTTAGACAGCCCTAGATACTCCAAGATCGAAGGAAAAAGAATTAAAGAGACCAAGTGAGAGTATGTCTCCTACAGGTTCATATTTTAAACCATTAGAATTTAAAGTTTTCAAATGTAGAAAAAAAATGAATGTAGAAGAAGAATCATCAGAGATCAGAAATCCAGAAGAATCTACTACAATTGTGTTATCAAGTGAGCCTATGTATTCTCTACAACAAGCTAAAGAAATAATTCTTGAATCCACTACTTCCCCTTCTTTGGGACATTTTTGTTATCAAGCGAGCCTAATCCTACCTCACGTGCCTAATTTAGACGAATTCCCTCTAGTTGATACTCAGTTTAAAATCATAGAGATCCAGTTTGAATTTGACCTATATGAGTTACATAATTGGTTATTTCATAAGTTTGGAGATGCTAATGATGAATTCAGTTTCTTGGAAACTCTGTTACCCCAATTCATTTTCCCCCAAACTCATAATTTCCATGAATTCATGACCTAGTGTGAAAGTTGTTACCTACCAAGTCAAAGAGTTATAGTTTCTCAAAATAATGAGATTTTGTTTTCCATAACCCAAAAATAAATTTTCCAAGATTTGCATGTAAACTGTTATAGTTCTCTTCATCCTTTTTTAGTTGATTCCCTCATGGAAATCTATCGAAAGCTTACGTTTCAGCAGCGAGCTCACATTTTTTAGTCATTATTACCAGAAAATTCAGAATTGCCTCGAACCAACCCACCATATTCCTCTATTATCTTTCTAGAAATGTCTAGACAAATTATTTATATGGTTTGTTGTCTCTTAGTTTACCAAAATGATTAGCGGGTTTATGAAGTAATCGTAGGATTTCTGTCAATGTTTTCATCTGGAAAAAAAACCTCAGTCCTTTTTAATTTTAGTTAGTTTATATCAAATCTTATCCATGAACATTTTTTAAATTTTAGTGTTGAGGGATCTTTTAAGCATCAATCACTATTGGTATATTTATTTTTGTACCAACAGTTAGAAATATTCAAATCGCACTGCAAAATATTGATTCACAGGGAACACCATAGTTTGTCATACGCTAGACTGTTGAAATGTGGCAACAAGAATGTTCCAATTTAATTTGTCCTTGAATTAAATTGTGAATTAAAATCAAATTTAGTCTTAACAGCTACTTGGAAATTATTAATTAAGTTATTTTGACTTAATTAGTTGGATAAATTCAAGTTAGAAGTCTTTCTGAAGTCATGCAAGAGTTATCCCTAAAATTTATGAGATAAGATTGAGTTATATTTGAGTTGTAATTAGTTAACTCAGTTTACTGAGTTAAGTCCAGTTAAATTAGTTCCAAACTGTATGAGGAACTAATAGAGATTTAACAATTAGTTGATGCATGCATGCACTCAACTAGTGTACTCCAGTTAACTGAATATTCCCTCATCAGAAACTCATGCATGTCTATTCTGAGAAAGACCTAGTTGAGATTAAAGACAAGGACAGTGAACTATCAGTTGCATTTGTTTTCCTATAAAGAAAACTCATGCATGTGTTGGCATTATGACATAGGTTTGGTGCTATGACTCAGGTGTTGTCCTTGATGGCAACTCACTCAGACGGAAGATCTTAGTTCAGGCTCTCAGAATGAAAGAAAAAGAGATATACGCAAGTTCCTCTTAACCAAGTTGTCTGTACACGCGGGTTAGGGGATCAAAAGGCGCGTATACATATGCATGCACTTTCATGCAAAGAAAAACACGTACATCTGGGAAAACTTATTTTTTGGTCCATGGTATTTAGTCCATTATATTTGAACCTATGGTTTTGGACCTTGGTATTGCATCCGAAGTGTTGAACACAGGTATTGGGTCCCTAGTATTGGTTCTAGATGGTTTTGGACCATGGTATTGAGTAAGGCCTAAGACTATAAAAGGGGAAGGAGATCTTTAGGCAAAGGCATTGACGGAAGTATTGAATATATTATGAAGAGCAAGATCTAGAATTGGGTTATGGTGCATTGCTTGATCTGAACCAAGGAGGAACCTTAGCGCTAAAAGATGGATAAGTTCTATTGATGGGTCGAGATATTAAGGCTTGAATAGTAGTATCATTGTGTGATTTTTGGTTTGTTATAATTGGCACATGATTAGATCTATAAATCTGATAATCTGGGTATAACTGATGTCTGAATAAGTGAAAAGGGTAAATTATCTTTTATAGATCTGTACACAGGTTCAGCACATCAGAGGCGTGTATACACGTCGGTTCAACAAGTGAAAACAGCGTATATGCAGGTTGGCCTTAATACAGAAGCGTATGCATGCAAGTTCTGCATATTGAAGTAGCGTACGTCTCATGAAATATGTTTTAGATACTTCTATTTATTGTTGCAGTGTTCTAGGTTCAGAATTGGTTTCTTGTGACTATTACTGTTTTCTGGTTACAGCATTCTGAGAAGTGATTGGTTGATTTAGTATTGGTTTGTACAAAGGAGATTGGTTGATGCAGATATACTTGATGTTTGATTGATGTTATTCATGGATCTAGTCTGAAAATTTATGAAACGTGGTCCCTAGAAGAAAAGAGAAGGTTGTATCCTTCTGTAGGTTAGCACCTACGTACTAGTACCTTAGCTAGTACAAGAGCTAAGGGGGTTGTAGCTCCCTTCTAGGAGAAGCTGGAGTATGAGAGAAGGTTATAGCCTTCTGCAGGTAGCAGCTTGCGTACTGGTATAAGATTGCACCAGTACAGAATCATTGTAAAAAGAAGTTTCTAATTAAAAGAAGATAGAGACAAATTACAACAGGTGGTTTTCACCCACATTGGGTTTCCACCTTACATCTTTGTGTTCATGTTTGTTGCTTATGTGTGATGATTTGTTCTGCTACTCCTGTTTACTGTTCATATGGTTAATAATGTTCTGATGCACTCATTAAGAAGCAACTAACTGAATTATAAGTTTACTGGATATACGCTTGTTGCATTACACACAGTTGCGTATACACACTGGTTCACTTCATTGAAGTAGCGTATATGAATCTGAGTATGAAATTGAAAAGTTTTATCTGATCTGATAATACTGATTCACCCCCCTCTCAGTATTATTTCCAACAATGGTATTAGCAGGTCCTTCAGAGAAGCTTTGATCGCTTGAGGAAATCTATCATCATGAGCACTACGAAAAGAAGGCATCGATCAGGCCACCAATTTTTATGGAAGAACTTTGTCATGGAAGGTAAGAATCACAGCCTATCTCAATCTCTGGTACAGAAGTCTGGATATGTGGAAACAGAATACACATTTCATCAACAACTCTACAATACAGCTGGTAAGAAGGCAGTATGAAACAAATGCCAAGGATTTAATACTCTATTTTAGGGATCTATCTCAATCAGAATTTTTCAAGGTTATGCAGCTCAAAACCGCAAAAGAAATATGGGACAAGATCGTTTTGAGCTATGAAGGAGATGATCAGGTAAAATGAGCTAAACTACAAACTCTTAGAATTCAATATGAAAATATTAGAATGCACAATGATGAAAGTGTGGCTAACTATTTCCTACGTATAGATGAGATTGTTAATTGTATGAAAAACTTGGGTGAAGAAATAAAAGAATTTGTTTTGGTTGAAAAGGTTCTAAAGTCTTTGTCTTCTAAGTTTGAATCAAAACTTTCTGCCATAGAAGAAAAAAAGAATCTATAGAGCATTACCATGTCACAACTGCATAGAATCCTAACTGCTTACGAAATGGGAAAAGGGCGACCATCAAACAAGAGAGAAGCCACATTCAAAGCCTCAGGAAAAGGAGATTACAATGACTCAGGACATATGTCAGAAGAAGAGGAAGAATCAAATTTTGTCAAGAACCTTCAACGGGGTTCTGGAAGATTCAGAGGTAAGCTACCTTTCAAATGTTTTGCTTGTGGAAGAGTCAGTCACTATGCTACCAAGTGTCCTCATAAAGATAAGCTTGACAAAGGTAAGGAACCTATTAGATGGAATAGAAAACAGAATGGAAGTAAGAAGAGCTATTATACACATGAAGACAGTGATGGATTTTCAAATAGTGATGAAGATGAACAATGTAATTATTATAGACTTTTGATGGCCTTTGAAGATGATGATTTCTTGGATGATATAGATGAAGGTCTTTATGAAGAAATTTCTGAACTTAAAATTTGTTTGGAGGAAAAGAATATGATTATAGATACTCTGACATTCCAAGTTGCTGAAAGAGAAAAACACAATGAAAAGTAATTGAAATTGTGGGACTTAGAAAAGATATTGAGAAATCAAAAGTTCTTAATCTTATATTTGCTAAAGGATCTGAAACTTTAGATGAGATTATCAAAGTGCAGCATTCTCCTCTAATCAAGATGGGTCTTGGATATATTGAAGAAGTGTCTCAAGCACAGAATCCATCCACCTCCAAAAGTTATCTTGATGTAGCAAGGAGAAGTGAACAGGTTGACAATCGACAGCAAAAGCATAATGCAGATCACCAGGTAAATCAGGGACAATTTTCAAGAATGAAAAAATATCACCAAGTAAATCGGGGGAAATCTACTTCAAGGATGAACAGAAGCTACAAACCACATGTAAATCATTCTCAATTTGCCTCAAGAATGGATGTCAATGGAAACTACAATCACTTGGTTGGTAGGTTTGATAATCATAGGAATTTCTTCAATGGCCAATGTTTCTCTTGTCATAATTTTGGTCACAAAGATACTCAATGTGTTGCCTACAAGACCATCATGACTAGAGAAGGTCAAAAACAAAGGAGTATGACTAGGATCATGAAAATGACCTACACTAACTTTTCTACTCTTGAAAATGAAATAGAATGTTCTATTTGTAACAACTTCGGTCATGAAGATTCTGAATGCAGGAGTAGGTTTCTACAAAAAACTCAGAAGGAGCAAGCTTCATTAAGTCCCAAATCATGGAGAAAGAAAGAACCGCAACCAAAAAGATTTAGTATAGCCTTATATGCGGAAGGGCAGGAAAATCAGTGGTACATCGACAATGGATTCTCAAAACATATGACAGGTGATAAAGAAAAGCTTCAGTCATATAGTGCCTTAGAAAAGGAAAGGAAGGTCTCATTTGGAAATGACACCCCCGCACTCATAAAAGGTAAAGGGTCTGTTATTTTGAAAGAAAATGTCAAAGTAGGAAATGTTATGTATGTTGATGGCTTAAAGCATAATTTATTGAGTGTCAGCCAAATGTGTGATAAAGGAAATGAGGTAATATTTCGATCAAATGGATGTATTGTTCGTGAGCTTGATATAGGAGAAACAATGATCAAAGGCATAAGAACTCCAAATAATTTATACATACTCAAGGGAGGACAACAGCAATGTTATCTAAGCAAGGATGATGAACACTGGCTATGGCATAGAATATGGGGGCATCTAAGCTTCTCTCAAATAAGGAAAGCATGCAAATATCAAGCGGTTCGTGATCTCCCTAATATCAGAATTCCAGAAAATACAATATGCAGATCATGTCAGTTTGGTAAGCAAACCAGAACTAATTTCCCTGAAAAGGAAGGATCAGCTAGTAGGCCACTTGAACTTGTCCATAATGATGTATGTGGTCCATCTAGGAAAAGGTCACCTCGAGGAGAAGAATACTTCATATTGTTCATTGATGACTTTTCCAAGATGTGTTGGATAGGACTTCTAAATCATAAAGATAAAGCCTTCGAAAAGTTCAAAGCATTCAAAGCCTTGGTTGAAAATGAATCAAATGCCTCAGGTCTGATCGAGGAAGGGAATTTACCTCAGATGAATTTTTCGATTTTTGTGAAGAACATGGAATAAGAAGGGAATTCTCTACTACACGGACTCCTCAGCAAAATGTAGTGGAAAGGATGAACAGAACGATTCAACAAATGGCTCGTGCTATGCTTGATGAGTCTAGAACTCCCACAACCTTTTGGGGTGAAGCTGCATTTGCTGTAGTTACTATTCTCAACAAGACAAATGTCTGGGTGAACAACACTCAAACTCCTCATGAACTTTGGTATGGTAAGACTCCCACGGTAAAATACTTCAAAATTTTTGGAAGCAAATGTTACATCAAAAGGAATGATGAAAACCTTGGCAAGTTTGAACCTAGAGCAGATGAAGGCATTCTCCTTGGTTACTCTCCCCACAACAAAGGATATAAGTGTTACAATAAAAGACTTGGAAAAATTGTTGAAAGTATTGATATAGTGGTTGATGAAGAAGGAAACATTCCTAGGCAAGTAAAATCCAAAGATTTTGAAGATGATGAGGACTATCCTTCAAAATAAAATCAGACTTATGATGAAGAAGAAACCCATGAGGCACCAGAAGAATATATAAGGATAGAAGAAAAAACTCCATCCAGGTATGTTCAGAAGAATCATCCAGAAACTCAAATTTTGGGGCAAAAAGAGGCAGGTGTACAAACAAGAAGAACTATTTCAGAAGCTTCAAGCTATCTAGCATTGCTCTCCTCCACTGAACCACAAAATGTAAGAGAGGCATGCAAAGATGAATATTGGGTCAAGGACATGGATGAAGAACTTGAGAAGATTGAAAAGAATAACACTTGGGAGTTGGTTCCTAGACCAAATGATAAGAATGTCATAGGGACAAAATGGATATTCAAAAACAAGCTAAATGAAAATGGAGATGTGATTAGAAACAAGGCCAGACTTGTTTGTAAAGGGTTTGCTCAACAAGAAGGTATAGACTTTGAAGAAACTTTTGCACCAGTTTCCAGACTTGAGGCCATAGGAATGTTCCTTGCTCTTTCCAGCTTTTAGAAGTTCAAAGTATTTCAAATGGATGTGAAATATGCCTTTCTGAATGGAGACTTGGATGAAGAAGTGTATATTGAGCAACCAGATGGGTTTATCCTTGGAAATGATCCAAAACTTGTATGCAGACTCAAAAAGGCTCTCTATGGCCTTAAACAGGCTCCAAGGGCTTGGTATTATCGGTTGGATAAGTACCTCCATCAACAAGGTTTTACAAAAGGATCAACAGATAGCAATCTATATATAAAAATTGACAATGATAAGTTGCTAATACTTGTAGTGTATGTTGATGATATCATCTTTGGTAAAAATGAAGAAGACATGAGTCAAAACTTTGCCTTGGTGATTCAAAAAGAATTTGAAATGTCCCTGCTTGGTGAGCTCACATATTTTCTTGGTTTACAAGTCCAACAAAACAAAGACGACATTTTTCTATCAAAAACCAAGTATCTCAAGCAGATCTTGAAGAAATATGGGATGGAGGATTCAAAACTAGTATGTACCCCTATGTTAACAGGATGCAGCCTCAGCGCAAATGATGAATCAACAGCAGTACACCAACCAACCTATAGATCCATGATTGGTAGTCTACTCTATCTAATACATACCCGACCAGACATTATGCATGCAGTGGGAATAGTTGGAAGGTTTCAGGCAAATCCAAAGGAAACTCATCTTCAAGTAGTTAAGAGAATTTTCAAGTATCTTCAAGGAACTCAAGACTATGGCTTATGGTATCCTAGAGGTACAGTTCTCACACTTCATGCATATACGGATTGGGCAGGAAGCGTGGATGATAGAAAAAGCACTAGTGGTGGTGCATTCTTCATGGGTTCTAGATTAGTATCTTGGTTCAACAAGAAACAAAGCTCAATTTCATTATCTACAGCTGAAGCAGAATATGTAGCTACTGCATCTTGCTGCACACAACTCCTTTGGATGATGCAAACATTGCAAGGCATTCAAATCACTTGTACTCCACCTATATCCATTTTTTGTGATATTACAAGTGCAATCAGTATTTCAAAGAATCCAGTCATGAATTCGAAGACCAAGCACATACCTATCAAATATCATTTTCTCCGTGAACAAGTGCTTGAACAAAAGGTCAAATTGGAGTATGTCCCCTCTAAAGAACAAGTTGCTAATATACTCACCAAACCACTATCGAGGGAGACATTTGAATACCTCATACAGAAGCTGGGGGTAGTTGATGTAGTATTTTGTTGTTGAAATTATTTGTTTCAAAGAAAAGTGGTTGTACGCGAGTTTCATGAGGAGTATCCGCGTACATACGTCGGTTTCTGTGGATACAGTCGCGTATATGTTAGTTTGAAGGAGGTTCGGACTTAGGTGAAAAGAGTCTGATATGGGTCTGACAGAGACCATCTGGCACAGGTTCAAGGGGAGCATATATACCTCTAATAATGCATTGTTGGCATTATCTTAGAAGATCTTGGTTCAATTTCACACTTTTTTTTTGCTTCAAGTGGAACAAGTGCAGAGGGAGAACATGGTTGCTAGTCTGAATGATGATTGACAAATGCTCTTGATGATAGTTGTTGATAACTATCATGGTATTTTTGTAGATATTTTGTCTCTATGTCATGTATTTCTTTTCTTATTAAGGTCATGTAACAGCCTATTTTGGTTTCCCCACTATGCCTGGGATGGATGATGTAATTTTCTTGTGTAAACTTTTGATGTATCCCCACTTGGTTGGGAGATGGGTGTATGTATGAGTCTTTAGTGATAGGAAGGTCTTTTATGATGTATAAAGTCATGTATCTTTTGTAGAACATCTTCTTGTAGACCTTGCCTAGATTCAGGGGGAGCATGGACAACACTACAAAGCAAAGATTTTAGCATGTACTCATGGGGAGTATAACCCTTTGTCCTTGATTACAAAGGGGGAGAATGACTTTGATTGACTTGGGGTTGCCATCAAGTCCAAAGGGGGAGATTGTTGGTATTATGACAGAGGTTTGGCACTATGACTCAGGTGTTGTCCTTGACGGCAACTCACTCAGATGGAAGATCTTAGTTCAAGCTCTCAGAATGAAAGAAAAAGAGATATACGTAGGTTCCTCTTAACCAAGTCACGTGTACACGCGGGTTAGGCGATCAAAACGTGTGTATACGTATGCACACACTTTCATGCAAAGAAAATCGCGTACATGTGGGAAAACTTATTTTTTGGTCCATGGTATTTAGTCTGTGATATTTGAACCTATGGTTTTGGACCTTGGTATTGCATCCAAAGTGTTGAACCCAAGTATTGGGTCCCTAGTATTGGTTCTAAATGGTTTTGGACCATGGTATTGAGTAAGGCTTAAGACTATAAAAGGGGAAGGAGATCTTTAGGAAAAGGCATTGATGGAAGTATTGAATATCTTACGAAGAGCAAGATCTAGAATTGGGTTTTGGTGCATTGCTTGATCTGAACCAAGGAGGAACTTGAGCGCTAAAATATGGATAAGTTCTATTGATGGGTCGAGATCTTTAGGCTTGAATAGCAGTATCATTGTGTGATTTTTGGTCTGTTATAATTGGCACATGATTAGATCTATAAATCTGATAATCTGGGTATAACTAATGTCTGAATAAGTGAAAAGGGTAAATTATCTTTTATAGATTTGTACGTAGGTTCGGCACATCATAGGTGCGTATACACGCTGGTTCAGCAAGTGAAAATAGTGTATACGTAGGTTGGACTTAATACAGAAGTGTATGCACATAGGTTCTACATATTTAAGTAGTGTACATCTCATGAAATATGTTTTAGCTACTTCTATTTATTGTTGCAATGTTCTGGGTTCAGAATTGGTGTTTGGTTACTGTTACTATTTTCTGGTTACAACATTCTGAGAAGTGATTGGTTAATTCAGTATTGGTTTGTACAAAGGATATTGGTTGATGCAAATATACTTGATGTTTGATTGATGTTATTCATGGATCCAGTCTGAAAATTTATGAAACATGGTCCATGGAAGAAAGGAGAAGGTTGTATCCTTCTATAGGTCAGCACCTATGTACTAGTACCTCAGCTAGTACAAGAGCTAAGGGGGTTGTAGCTCCCTTCCAGGAGAAGCTGGAGAACGAGAGAAGGTTGTAGCCTTCTGCAGGTAGTAGCCTACGTACTGGTATAAGACTACACCAGTACAAAATCATTGTAAAACTAAGTTTCTAATTAAAATAAGATAGAGACGAATTGCAACAGGTGGTTTTCACCCACATTGGGTTCCCACATTACATCTTGGTGTTCATGTGTGTTGCTTACATGTGATGATTTGCTCTGTTACTCCTGTTTACTATTCATATGGTTAATAATATTCTGATGCACTCATTAAGAAGCAACTAACTGAATTATAAGTTTACTGGATATACGCTTGTTTCATTACACACAGTTGTGTATACACGCAGTTTTCCTTAACTGAAGTAGTGTATATGAATCTGAATATGGAAATGAAAAATTTATATTGATTTGATAATACTGATTCACCCCCCCTCTCAGTATTATTTCCAATAGCATGCAGTAAGGAATCATTCCTTGAGGATTGCGCAGTTCTGACAGGGTGTGAGATCAGGTGATCATCCACTTGATGAGGTGAGAATCATCCAGTAGGAACAGCGCAAGGAAATAAGAGCTTGGAGGGTAGAGAGGAAGGCTTGAGAGAAGCCAAGATTGCCTGTGAACATATGTGAGGATTGTAGTGAGAGCTAGCTAGCTATGAGAGCTAAGGCTTTGTATAATTCCTATGTATTTCCACTTTGTACTATAATACAGATAGTGGGGTTTTTAGTTGAGGATTTCCTCAAAGTATTCTCATGTGTATTTTGCATTGATTCTTCTTCTTCTGGTTATATGTATTCAGCTCGATCTTTAAGCTTCCACAAATTGATAGTAGAAGTAGGTTATAGTATTTTTCTTTGGTTATATTGCATTATCGAGTTAACCTACAGTCAGATTTTCTACATGGTCTTAGAAGAGCGAGATTTGTAGAGAATTTCTACATAGTATCAGAGCCAAGTTTGTCGGAGTTGTGAATAGTATACTAAGAAGAGAATTCGAAGTTTTAAGTTCAAGGTTGTAGGTACAAATCGAATTCATATCATACTTCAAGGTTGGCCAATGGAATTCTATGGCTTGAGACTCGAGTATGCCTTGGAAGGTAGCTTGAATTACATAGCATGGAAAGATAGAATGGAGGATATATTAGAAGACAATGGCTTGAATGAATTCATTGATCAAGAAATCCCAAAGCCAGCTTCAACTAATGCACAATAGTTGGCTGAGTGGAAGAAGTGTGTGGCGAAGGTGAGATGGATCATTCTTGAGGGAGTTCGAGACCACATTGTCTCAAGTCTCCATGGGAAGGATACTCCATTTTCAATGTGGAAGACATTAAAGGAAATCCACCAGAACAGTGGCGACTAGAGGAAATTGGCGCTCAAGGATAAGCTTCGAAGAATCAAGATGGAGAAGGGTGATACTATTTCCACATATCTGAACAAGCTCACCACCTACGGGGATGAGCTTAGCAGTGTGGGAATAACTACTGCCGATGAAGATATGGTGAGCCTCACTCTCCTTTGCCTTCCAAAGAGTTGGAATACTACCAGGACTCTATGAATGGAAGGGAGAAACTACCGGATTGGGAACAACTGTGGTCAGATCTCATGCAAGAGGAGATCAGGAGGAGTACACAAGATGGTTCTTCATCGAAGGATGATGATGAAGAAAATATGGCCTTAGCAAGTAAGGCAAGCAAAGGGAAGGGTAAGGCTTCCCATTCCAAATTGAATTCTTCTCATCGAGGGAAGAAGGGTGACAAGTCTAAAGTGAGATGCTTTAATTTTCATGAGATGGAACATTATGCGACTAATTGCCCATTGAAGAAGTCCAAGAAGGGATCCTTGGAAGGATCAGAAGGTGAGGCATTAGCCTCTTAGTTTGAAATGTAATTTACCCTCATCGCATGCATGGTGTCATCGATGATGGGTTGTGTCTGGTATCTTGATAGTGGAGCCTCATTCCACATGACCGGTGATAAAAAGTTACTTAGTGCCTTGGAGGAGAAAGACCTCAAGATGTGCATAGAGATGGGTGACGACGGAAGGTATAGTGCTTCAGGTGTGGGCACGGTTGCTTTTCAGAGTGAGCATGGACCTCCTATTACCTTGACAGATGTGATGTATGTGCCTGGACTAAAGAAGAACTTGGTATCGATCATGATGTTGGAGGATAAAGGCTATGATGTTGTCTTCAGTAAAGGAAAGGCATTCCTAAGACACATAGCCATGGGTCAAACCAAGAGGATAGGGATTCGGGTGAAGAATCTTTATAAACTAGAGGTAGATGATTGTGCAGCATTGAGCACAAAAGCAGAATTGGTGCAAAGCCAAGGCATTGGCAAGTTGTGGCACAAGCAGTTGGGCCATTTGCATCATGGGGCTTTGAAGATAATGTAACAGATATCTACAAGACTTCCCAAAGGTAAACTTGAGCAAGTTGGCACATGAAAAGGTTGTACCTTGGGAAAGTACACCAAGTCTTCCTTTCATGATTGAGAGATTTGAGTTGAGGCTATCTTAGAGAGAGTTAATATTGATGTCTGTGGACCATTCTCGACGGCATCCACAACGAAGCAAAGGTATTATGTGATTTTCATTGATGATTATTCTCATAGTTGTTGGATTTATTTCATGCAGAAGAAGGACCAAACCTTCACCAAGTTTTTTGAATTCAAAGCTTTGGTCGAGACAGAGTCAGGGAAGAAGATCAAGGCCTTGAGAAGTGACAACGGTGAAGAATATGTCTCTCAAGAGTTTAAGGACTTCTATGCAGTGGAAGGAATTAAACGAGAGTTGATGGCACCTCATAACCCACAGTAGAATGGGGTGGCCGAAAGGAAGAACATAACTATTGTAGGGGAAGCATGGGAAATGCTACATGACCAAGGCCTACCACTTCACTTGTGGGCTGAGGCATGCAACACAGCAGTCTATTTGCAGAATAGAAGCCCACATTGCATACTTGGGATGAAGACACCAGAGGAAGCTTTCTCTAGTAAGAGACCAGATGTGGGTCACTTCAGGATCTTTGGATCATCGATATATTGCCATATGACAAAGGATGCATGGAAGAAGCTTGAGCCAACATAAAATTTGGGGATACTTGTGGGGTACACTGATACACCTCACAACAATCGAGTGTACTTGCCTACCAGTCGGAGGACAGTGGTTTGCAGAGATCTCAAGTTCAATGAGTAGAAGGCCATGCGAGTTTCCCTTGAGAGGGAGCTCCAACTACAAGCTGTGGAGGAACTATTGGTTCCTAAGGAGGAGAAGCCTCAGACTGATGTGGAGCAGCTGCATGTAGCGGTTCTAGGAGTGGAGACATCCACTCAAGCAGAGTCTTCCAGAGATGGACAGAAGTGCACAAGAGAAGCTGACAGATTGTTGGAGTATTCGAGAGAGAATGTGGGAGCACCATCTTCTCAGCACAGACAGAGGAGGTCACCTGAGAGGTACACTAGATACATGGCCCTTACTAGGGAATGTGTTGAGATCGAGCCATCTTCCTTTGAGGAAGCAGTGCAGCAATCGATTTGGTTGATGCTATGGTGGAGGCGTATGACTCCATAGTTCGTAACAGTGTTTGGACGTGATTCCAAGACCGAAGAACAAGTTAGTTGTGAGTTGTCATTGGCTTTACAAGGTAAAGCAAGCTGCTAATGGTAGTGTGGAGAAGCATAAGGCAAGATTTGTTGCCCGTGGCTTTGTACAGGTCAAGGGGATTGACTATTATGAGACCTTTTCTCATGTCGCAAGGTACTCATCTATCAGATCTATGTTAGCACTATCAACACAAATGGGTTGGAAGATCCATTAGATGGATGTGAAGACTGCATTCGTCAATGGCCAGATTGAGGAAGAGGTGTACATAGAGCAACCAGAAGGTTTTGAGACCTTCGATCATGAGTCACATGTGTGCCAACTCAAGACAGCATTGTACGAGCTGAAGCAAGCACCTCGTGCTTGGTACACCAGGATAGACAACTACTTCACTAGGTTGGGCTTCACAAAGAGTGAAGCTGATGCGAACCTGTACAACATCATGGTGAAAGGTAAGTTTATGATCATCGTAATTTATGTTGGTGATCTCATATTGACTGGTGATGATCAGTTGATCATGTCTTGCAAGGAGGACCTTGGAAGAGAATTCGAGATGAAATACATGGGTCTCATGCATTACTTCCTTGGCATGGAAGTGTGGCAAAAGGATGGGGAGTTGTTTGTGTGTCAAGGCAAGTATGCCAATGAGATACTCAGGAGATTCCACATGGATAAGTGCAAGGCCATGCAGACTCCTCTAGCTAGTAACTAGAGGAAGGAGGATGCTACTTCAGGAGAAGTAGTGGAGGCTAATGTGTACAGGAAGCAGCTTGTGGGTTCACTGATGTACTTAGAGAACACACAACCAGATTTGTGCTATGTGGTGAACCAGCTGATTCAAGCGATGGTTCAGCCTACCAAGATGTTTTGGAAGGCGGAAAAGCATGTATTCAGATACCTCAAAGGCACATCTCAGTATGGATTATGGTATAGACGAACAGAGGGAGTGAAGCTACAGGGCTTCACTGATGCAGATTGCGCAGGGAGTCCATCAGATCAGAAGAGCACATTAGGAGGCATTTTCAACCTTGGGTCAGTGGCAGTTTCCTGGTACAACAAGAAACAGAGGTCATTTGCACTCAACTCGGCAAAGGCAGAATACGGCTACAAGTCAGACAGCATGTGAGGCCATATGGATGTGGAAAATCCTAGTTGGTTTGTTTGATCAGAGGATGGATCCAACTGTGATCTATTGTGATAATCAGAGTTGTATCAAACTCTCTGGGAATCCAGTATTTCATGATAGGTCCAAGCACATCGACATCTGATATCATCATCTTAGAGACTATGTAGAGAGGAGGATCATGTTTCTCTAGTATATTTCGACAGAGGAGAAAGATGTTGACATTTTGACAAAGGAATTGTCAAAGTGTAAATTCGCGTTCCATAGAGATAGGATCGGGGTGGAAAATAATCCCTTTGTTGTTGAGAGGGAGTGTTGAAATGTGGCAACAAGAATATTCCAATCTAATTTGTCCTTGAATTAAATTGTGAATTAAAATCGAATTTAGTCTTAAGAGCTACTTGGAAATAATTAATTAAGTTATTTTGACTTAACTAGTTGGATAAATTCAGGTTAGAAGTCTTTCTGAAGTCATGCAAGAGTTATCCCTAAAATTTAGGAGATAAGATTGAGTTATATTTGAGTTGTAATTAGTTAACTTAGTTTACTAAGTTAAGTCCAATTAAATTAGTTCCAAACTGTTTTAGGAACTAATAGAGAGTTAATAGTCAGTTGAAGCATGCATGCACTCAACTAGTGTACTCCAGTTAACTGAAGATTCCCTCATCAGAAACTCATGCATGTATATTCTGAGAAAGACCCAGTTGAGATTAAAGACAAGGACAGTGTACTATCAATTGCATGTTTTTTCTTATAAAGAAAACTCATGCATGCAGTAAGGAATCATTCTTTGAGGATTGCATAGTTCCGATAGGGTGTGATATCAGGTGATCATCCACTTGGTGAGGTGAGAATCATACACTAGGAACAACGCAAGGAAATAGGAGCTTGGAGTGTAGAGAGGAAGGCTTGAGAGAAGCCAAGATTGCCTGTGAGCATATGTGAGGATTGTACTAAGAGCTGGCTAGCTGTGAGAGCTAAGGCTTTGTATAACTCCTATGTATTTCCACTTTGTATGATAATACAGATAGTGGGCTTTTTAGCTAAGGCTTTCCCCAAAGTATTCTCATGTGTATTGTGCATTGATTCTTCTTCTTCTGGTTATATGTGTTCAGATCTATCTTTAAGCTTCTGCAAATTGATAGTAGAAGTAGGTTATAGTATTTTTCTTTGGTTATATTGCATTATCAGGTTAACCTACAGTCAGATTTTCTACATGGTCTCAAAAGAGGTAGATTTGTAGAGAATTTCTACATAGACTTCTTTGGTGAGGAAAAATTTAGAAGAGTATTCTTTTAGTGACTTTGTGAATCAATTTTTACCTATGTCATTGTGTCTCCTTGGCAGTGATGCAGTTCCAAGAATATATACAGAAATCAAAATAATTTTTCATCTCACTGAACAATCAAAAGTGGGGGATTAGTGCCTTTATCATAATTTTACAGAAATCAGAGTTTATGGTTGTGAATTGCCCCCATATAAACTACTAGTTTTTGTGCCCATGAGGATTTTTTCTCAAGAGTTCATTAGATAGAGGATGAACATGGATGACATTTATTTCATGTCTATGAAGAAAAAGGGCCAATTTAAGTTGAAAGCACAAGTTGGTCCATTCATAGTTAATGCCAAAGTAGCAAAAAAGAAAGCTCGGAATTTATTGAGACAAATGAAATTCAAGCCAAGTTTCAACTGGCCTTATGACCCTTTGGGAGTAATTTCATCCATGACAATTGTACAAATGTTAGCTCACTATACTCACATATCAAAACCAGAAATTGAGCATTATGCAAATCAGGAATTATGGGAGGAAAAAACTTTGAAAGATTTTGAGTAAATTTCGAGTTAGACAGCCCTAGAGACTCCAAGATTAAAGGAAAAAAAATTAAAGAGACCAAGTGAGAGTATGTATCCTAGAGGTTCATGTTTTAAACCAATATAATTTAAAGCTTTTAAGAGAAAAAAAATGAATGTAGAAGAAGAATCACCAGAGATCAAAAATCTAGAAGAATCTACTACAATTGTGTTATCAAGCAAGCCTATGTATTCTCTACAGCAAGTTGAAGAAACAATTCTTGAATCCACTTCTTCCCCTTCTTCAGGACAACAAACTATTTTCACAAGATTCAAATAAAAGAAGAAGAATGAAGCACTGGAGACTTCTACGTATTCTATGTTTTGGAAATAGTCTTATACCACCCAAACCAAATTGTTTTCTGCACTAGACCCTTACATAGGACAATTTCAATTGGCATTTCTTGAGCCAAAGGTTCTAGTTCCTAAAAGTGTAGAGAATTACAAGACTTCTATATTTTATTTTGATACAAAGCAAATTCATCCAATAGATCAAATTGATTTACATAAGCAGGCAGGTGAGATTATTTATTCCTCCTTGACAAGTTTTTCCATGATAGCTTCAAAGTTGCAAGCTTCTCTAAACAATATCCATTCTCAACTTAGCTAGAAAATATGTCCTTCTTAGCTAAAGATACAAGATTAAAAGGATTTGAAGATCTAGTAATGAAATTAGGATTATATCCTAATGATGTTAATGCTATTGAAGAAATTATTAAGAGCACAAATGCATATATTCAAGCATTAAGAAAGCAACTGAAATTACCAACAATAGAGTGTTCTCAAACTCATGAAGTGGGGAAATTAGAGAAACAAAAGGAAAATATGTTTTGTATGATTGTTGAGCATAATATTTAGATTCAGAAGATGGAAGAAGATATGTAAAAACTCTTAAAAGAGAAGGAACAACAAATGAGTGCAGGAATTTTTGTAGTACAAACAGAGTCAACCAATGAAGAAGCCGCTAAAAATTTGTCAAAGGCTATGCGAGACGTATGATTAAGAAATGTTGTAATAGAGAAATTAAAGGCATCACTGCATAGAATGGAAGAAAATAAACTTAAGCTATATAATGTATATATTTCAAAAGTGTAGAAGAATTTCAAGCCAACTAAACAGTTTGAAAAGTACATAGATGAATCAACCAGTGTACAGAAATTATCTAAATCAAAATAGAAATTATGGATTGAAATCAATTCAACCATTTCATAGCTATGGAAATCTATTGAAATAATTTTTGAATGCGAACAAATGGTACAGAAAGCAAAAGCAGCCATAACAGAAATCAAAGAAGAGATGTATCACAAAACAAGAGAAGCAACAAGAATCGTCAAAATGCTAAACTCAAAAACTAAAGATGAACTTGAAGACACAGGAATTGAAGATAGGACATACAAAATGCTATAAGTTACAAAGGTATTAACAAAAAGAAATTTAATCTTGCAATTGGAAAACAAATGCAAAAAATTAGAACCTCAAATCAAGAAGTTCCATAGGAAGTTTCCTATCCTCCAGAAAAAGGACTCCCGTACCCAATAGTTATCGTGGCTAACTGATTCCACTAGAAAATTACCAATTCAAGTTACATGAAATAGAAACAAATCAATCAAAGTTTGCTAAGGTAAAATCATTAGTGGTAAATATTTTCTACAAGGTTTGGAGAATGATTTATTTATTTTGCATGAGGTTCATCATTTGTTTATTACTAAGCCAACTTTTGAGAAGTACATTCAAATGGATGAAGCATAAAGGAGGGTAATTAAATTTTCATGTGAAGATAGCGAACAATGGGATAAGTTCCTCGAGCTTCATGAGTGAACTGAAAGCAGAATTTTATGCAGCATCACGGAAAAAGTAAGAACAAAATGCATCTTTTCAAGTGTCAATAAAGTAAAAATAGGAGTGCAAAGAGTAGGAGAAGATTTCAATGCAGTAGTTATGAAAAACATCATCGAATAGTGTGTTGCTTCTACCGAATCAGTTTTAGAATCCCTATTTTGAACTGTATTAATTAGATATATCCAAATAATTTTGGATAGAATTTTATTTTTGTAAAATATTGTATTAAGTTAGATATTTTTGAATTACACTCTATATATACGTTGTAATTCAAATTAAGAAGGGTTGAACTTTTGAGAGAGCCAAGAAACATCATTTTACTTTTCTAGAAGTTTTTGAAGATAATCAAAGGGCTTTGACTTCATATTTGACAACAATTGTGTTCATGTGAGTTTTTCTAGTATATTCATTTCTGTTTTCATCATATGTTCAAGGTAACATAGGAGTTAGGGTAAGGCTAAGTTAAGTATTAACTTCCATGACATCCCACTCAAAGTTATAATCATCACTGAGAATAACTAATAAAACAGGTTGTTTAAATTAGTACCTCTACATCATTTCATTGTTGCCTTATATCATCCCTTGAATGTATATGTGTTGACTATAGAAATTTTTGTACGCACTTCTGCTATATCTAATAAATTAAGTATTCTGGATAAATGTTTAATTATCATATATCTTCCTCTTTCCTCTGTCTAAATCATTTGAAGGATTATATTTTGTTAGTAGTGAAAATCAACACTTTGAAAATATTAGAAGTTTTTGGATTGTACAAGTGTAAATGGTTTGAGTCATTGGTCATCCATTTAATTTAAATCCCTCACTGATATGCTTTGGCATAGTTCTCAAGCCTATAATTGTCTTCAAAGAAACAGCATGACCTTCAAAATCAATAAGCTCAACCACAAGAGTCTCATCCTACTCGTGCAAATGATTCAGCTGATAATAATAAGAAACCAAAAAATCATGAACCCAAAGGTGTAAATATTAATGATTTTATTTTGAGTTACAATTTTTATGATTCAAATTTGATCATGTTGAAGTTCCTAGTGAATATGAGAATGATATTAAGATTCTTAGAGCTATGATTTCTAGACTAAGAGCTGCATGCAAGGATCAAGAAAAAATATTGCAGATCTATGATGATAAAGAGGCCAAGCTCGAGGAGGAGATTGTCAGCCTAAAGATTAAATTGGTAGAATCAAAAAGACTTAAGGAAGGTATGAGAAAGCACTAACAATAAAATGAAAATGAGTGTGAAATATTAGAAGTTGGAGTGGTGTCCTTGAGAAAGCAACGAAAGATTGAGAAGATAATTGTAGCCTTGGACAATTTGCCTGAGATCCATAGATCACAATTAGATAGAACTAGTCTTGTATTTGAAAAGAGTGAGTCTAGTTTGCATGCAAGTAAAAACAACAAATGAGAACCCAAGAATCATGTAGTGAACTATTCAATCATCCAAAGTACCAACCAAAGAAACAGGAAGCAGAACCAACAGATCCAGCAGCACCAAAAAAGAAAACGTCAAGGAGAAACTACATTCAGAAGATATTTTTCTCCAAGAGAATATCATGGCATATTTTTACTAATTTAAAGGAATCAAATCCCATTCATTCCTTTAATGAGAAGGGTTGAGTGTTACGACTACCACAATATGGGACATGTTGTAGCCAACTGCAAGAGTAGAATGTATAGATATAATCAGCAGAGATTGCAGTAGTATCAGTAGCCAAGGAGGTTGGCCAACATGTATAATCGTTCTTTTTATGGTTATCGCTATTCATGTAACCTATTTTTCCATAAAGAAGTTGATTTCAAATGTAACCAATGGAGGATAAGCACATTGCAAGAAAGGTGTAGATATGGCATGAGCAGTAGGAGATTTTATTCTCTTGTTTCATATCTTGGCCATGTGGAGTGCTACACATTTCATAATTTTGGCCATATGGCAAGAGACTGCATGTTGCACCATTATGAAAGGAAAAATCAACAAGAGCGGGAAAACAGAGTGTGCCTAGCATAAAACTAGTGAAGGAAGAAAAGAAGTAGCCCAAGACCATGTGGAGGAAGAAGGAGCAACAACTCTTCAAGTAGTGAAGAGAAACCCCTCCTATAGTCCATGATTATTTCCTTCATATTTATAGAGGATTGCAGAGTTCATGAGAGGTGCATAACCTCAAGGAAGTGTATGTTAGCAGTGTGATAGTTTAATGAGTACAAGTTGGTTACGTAGATTATGATGAGTTCATTTGAGCCTCATGCACATTCAAGTATGCAGGATTAGCCTGCATTTTGGAGGTATATTGCGCTCAGGAGGAGCTATGCATGGTATGAGGTTTGAATGAGTTATTTGATATTTTTCTTCATCATTTTCACTCAATTATTTGCAACATATTTATGTGTTTTCATGAGTTAAAAAGGGTACATTTTTTAGACACATATATGTTTTTGGTTTCCACTAATAGTTAGTTGAAAAGATGTGCAACCATGCATAGAATGTTATCATTACTTCAACCATCTACAAAGATGACATGAGACATGGACCATCCATGTATGGGTTGTTATATTGAATTTATTACAGCCATGTATTTGTCACTGGTTCATCACTTTATGTCGGTAGAGGGTCGAGTCATTAGTGGATTGAGTCTTTATGTTGATAGGCATGTTTTAGAGGAGTTTCATGGAGTTATTTTACAACCACATGTATGGGTGAATGATATTGTAACAACCATGCTATGTTATGTTTTAGAGTCATTGGTCCATAGGACATGATGATAGCATCAATGTAATTCATTGTAAAATCCATGTAAAATGCTCATGACTGATCTGATTAAGAATATCAGTTTTGTTGTGTTAAGATCCTCCTCAGATTATAAACAAAATTCTATTCATGTGCTTAAGGATTCATGAGTTTATTGCAAGTGAAAATGAGTTTTTATGTTAATTTTATGATAAATTTTAACATAAATAAGAAACTGAAAAACAACATATAAATGTACAGAACATCACCAACAACACATCACAACAGGAACATGATGAAGGAGTTCACCCCTCCTAGGCTACGTCTACTTGGTACTCTCTATTATGCTCAAAATGTGTTAAAATTTGTGTTTAACATGCTCAAATGTTTCTGCAACCTGCTCCAATGAGTCCAAAATGTCTGAAAATGGCTACTTAGCCTCTTTCTGCACCCAATTTGGTCGAAAACTGGAGAAGTTATGACCTCTCCTAGTTTCTCCACTATTCCCTCCACAAATTGCACAAAATTCAGTACCAAACCCTCATTTTCGCCCAGATTTCCACTAACGGGCCACCAAATCCACCGAAATCTGGGTAGATTTGTCAAAGGGTTAATTTGGCCATCGAGGCCTAAAAATGCGAAATTTAGGGTCACATGGAGGGCCATGTGGCTAGGGGATAACCCCCAACGCTGGCCCCTTTCATCCGGCGTCACAAAACACTTGGCAGTTATGGTAGCAGTGTTCACATGGGGCGGTTGAGTCCATGCCCACCTCCAAACTATGCAGCATTAAAGTTTAAATACACCGTGAAGTCATATATGGTAAAGCAATAAATTGTGTGGTGCAATGGTAACGACTTTGGATTTGGTTAGGAGATCAGGGGTTCGACCCCAGCTGCCTCTGCTTGGACTATAACAATGTTTTTGGTGGCATATCGGGCTGCCACGTGGCAGACTCCGGCTGGGCCATGTTTCAGCCTGTGGTTGGCCATCATTCCAACCAATAAGAACCACTTGAAAGCTAACAAGTCAAAATGTGCCACTTGGCATGATTTCATTAACCCAGGATCCATTTAACAAAGTTAACTTCCGCATCACCTTCTTAGTAAGTGCCACATCAATAGTACGCACTGCTGACTAGGTTGTCCTTTTTTTTTTTTGAAAATTCGCCTATTTGGGAAAGTGAACATAACTTGTTCCTGGAGTCATACGGAGTCAATTTCATGTGAAACGAGTTGTGCCGAATTCAGGATGATGAGCACTATGCAATCATCTAGATTCCATGCCAATATGACAAATTCGAATTTTGAGCTATTTTTTTAGCACCTTCTCATTCCTCCCCACTGGAAGCCTTTTGGACCCCAAAATATCACTTTCAGTTGTCCAGCAGGTGAGGGACAATTCCCTCACCTTTCCAATCTCTATACATTTGGCCTTTGATGGATTTGTTCCTTTGAGCCCCACTTGAAGGTAATCCACATTTCCTCGTTTTGAAGACCTTATTCTTTTGTCAAGAATGGTGTCTTGTTGTAGTTCATCAAGGTATTCAGGAGAAAAATCCTTTATGGAAGGAATTTGGACATTTTCTCCTTGATCTTCAATCAATGGAGGCCCATACAACCTTAAGTTCTCAACATTAACAACAACATAAATTTGCATATATGAAGGAAAATCCAACCTGAAGGCATTATTACCAATCTTTTCCAAAATTCTGAATGGAGCATATCTAATTGGTTTTAACTTTTTTACCTTCTCCTTACAGCCTCTCTTTGCTAATGTGAAGCCAAATTCATCACCGACTTGGAACTTGTGATCTACATGATGCTTATTGTGCCTTGCTTTGTACTTGCCTTGGCTCCTTTCAAGCTGTTCTTGAACTCTTTGGTGTTCCAATTGGATTTTTTCATTGAACCTTCTTTCCTTGTCTATGTCACTATGACCATCAATAGCAACATCTTTGCCAAAAATTAAATCCAAAGGAGACTTAGCCAAGTATCATAAACATGCCTCAAATGGTGATGTTTGAGTTGAAGAGTGCTTGGTCCAGTTGTAAGCATGTTGAATATAGTGCAAATGTTCATCCCACTACTTAGGATGCTTGTTGCAATACCCACAAAGAAGATGTATCATTTTTTTGTTCACCACCTCTGTTTGACCATCTATTTGCGGATGAAATGTTGTACTCTTTTTCAATTTGGTGTCCATGAATCCCCACAAGCTTGATAAAAAATTCCCAACAAAGCAAGAATATCGATCACTAACAATGGATGTGGGTAATCCAAAATGAACCCATAAATTCTGAAAGAATAACTGAGAAGTCTGTTTAGTTGTAACTTGCTTTTTAAATGGCATCAAAATACACATTTTGCTAAACCTATCCACAACTACATACAAATAATCATGACCTCTTTTTGACAATGGAAGACCTCCTACAAAATCCATAGAAGCACTCTCCCACGATCGTGAAAGAACCATAAGTGTTGTTTACAATCCTAACTTACTATTACTAGGCTTATTGACTGCACATAATGAACATCCTTTAATAAAACGTGACACACTTTCAATCATATGAGGCCAATAACAATACCTCTATAGATGTGCTACTATCTTACTTACACAAAAATGACTAGCAATAAGAGAAGTATGTGCCTCTCTTATGATGTTGACTCTTTCTCCCTATGGAATACAAAGCTTGACAAGATGGTACAACAAGTTATCATGCAATTCCTCTACTTGGTTACCTTGACTCAAGCTTGCATAAACATCCTGAAAGTCATTGTCTAATGCATATTGCTCAATATAAATTTCATGCAAAACATAATTATTCTTGATTAAAGTAGCTGCACTAACAATAGGCCTGAAAATCATATCAACAACTTTATTGTAGATACCTTTATTATACCTGATTACCAAGTGGAATTTTTGAAGAAAACCCATCCATCAGAAGTGCCTTGATTGTTGCAACTTTGATTGAGATTCCAAGTATTGCAATGGTTGATGATCAGTGTGAATGATTGTTTCCTTACCCATCAAGTAGTGTTTCCACTTCTTCACACATTGCACCAATGCATACAATTCCTTGTCATATGTAGGATAATTAATCACGGCACCATTGAAAGTTTCCAAATGAAAACAAATAGGCTTACCATTTTGCATGAGGGCTACACCCATGGTGTAGCCACTAGCATCATTTGACTCTCAAATGATTGTCTTAAGTCTGGAAGTGCAAGCACTAGAGCTGAACTGATATTTTCCTTTAATGCATCAAAGGCCTTTTGTTGTTTGCCTCCCCACTAAAAAACCTTTTTCACACTTGTCCATGCATGCAAAGGAGCTTCTATAGAAGAAACATTAGCAATGAATTTCCTCCAATATTGGGCTGCTCCCAAAAAACTTCTTACCTTAGTAACTGTTTTGGGCCTTGGCTAATTCAAAATAACATCAACCTTGGAGGGATCTATTTTCAACTCAGCTCCTCCAACAATATGACCCAAGTAAACTAAAGAAGTTTTTCCAAACTCACACTTTGACATCTTTAAATACAATTGTTCTTTCTTTAAGACATCAAGTACTTTTCTCACATGCATGACATGTTCATCATGAGATTTACCGAAAACTAAGATGTCATATAAGTAGACTATAACAAACTCATCAAGAAATGGCCTCAACACATCATTTATCACATGCATGAGTGTAACAGGAGCATTACATAAACCAAAAGGCATAAGTAGGCATTCAAACAAACCTTGTTTTGTTTTGAATGTTGTCTTCCAAATGTCTCCTTCAACAATTATAATTTGATGGTAGCCACTCTTTAAGTCCAACTTAGTAAAATACTTTGCATCTTTCAGTTGACCAAGTAAATCATCTATCCTAGGTAGTGGGTAACGGTTCTTTACCATAATTTTCTTCAATGCACGGAAGTCCACACACATGTGCCATGTTACATCCTTCTTTGGCACTAAAACAATAAGTGAACCACATGGAGAAAAAGATGGCTTGATGATCCATTTATCCTACCACTCTTGAATTTTCTTTTTAATTTCTGCACTTTCCATCACTGAGATCTTGTACATGCCAATGTTATGAAGAGGGAAATATTGATGCAACTGTATCTCATGTCGGATTCCTCTCTTGGGAGGCAATACTTTTGGTTCCTGAAACATCTCATCATATTTTTTAACAACATCAACCAATTCAGATTTCAATTTTGAATCACAACCTTTAAAAGATTCATTATCAACATCATTCTTGGGTTTGATTATTAGAAGCACAGAATCCTTGCTTGAATTCACTAGTATTTTCATCTACCCCACATTAACAAGTGAAAGATTTAGTTTCTTGCTATGAGCTCTCACAATATATTCTACTCCATCTTTGAACAAATGGTATTTGTTTTCATGTCTATGGATGATAGCTTTTCTATCATAGAGATATGGGCTACCCAAAACTATACCACATATGTCTAATGGCACAACATCAAGCTCCACTTCATCTATGAAATTTTCAGTAATGGCGAATTTCAGTTTACTCTTTCTAGTTACTTGAAATTGTGCATTGTCACACACCCATCCAAGTGGATATGGTTTATATAATGTGGAATGGTTTCCAATTTTAAACTTTTGACAATATTTTCAAAGATAAGATTGGCTTGAGAGCCATTGTCAAAAAGTGTATCAATTTTGCTATGTTTTGAGATCACCCTTATGTGAAAAATTTCTATCCTCTACTTTTGATTTGGAGTTTCCTTATGTGAATTTGAAGTACTAGTGCTAGCAATGAATTATTTTCCTTTCATACCCATGGTTGTAATTTTAGTTTCATCACCCGAATCGGATCCCAAATCCTATTGAGTGGTTGCAATTGTCTTTTGTTTTCCTTTGTTGTTGAATTTCTTTGGTTTCATTTCAAGATGAAGCTTCGAACAATGAGCTTCATCGTGACCCTCATTGGAACAATGTTTGCATTTTAATTTACCTCCTTCCTTCTTGATAGATTCATTTTTCTTTCCCTTCCCTTTGACACCCTTTTCTTTTCCTTTACCCTTAAATGGATTTTTACTACCTTATTTTGGAGTGTTTTTCCCTCTTGCCTCATGATGAGTGGCTTGCACACACATATCATCTAAATTATTTGGATTAAACATTGAGATAATATGCCTAAGGTAACTGTGTAAACCCCCTATGTACTTCAGCAACGTGTCTTATGATTGCAAATCTACACCTAACATTAGAGACCTTTTTATGAATTCTTGGGTGTAATCTTACACATTTTGACCTTTAAGTTGTCTAAAGTTCTGCCAATTCATGATGGCTTTCTGCATATAAGCTAGAGGGTAGGATTGTATTTTAATTGCAGCAATGAAATCAGACCAAGAAATTGAGATCTTACCGTGTATTTTTATCTCCTCTTGTGTCTTTGATTTGCACCATACTAGTGTTGCACCCTCCATTCTCAAGGAAGCTAACTGAATCTTTATGTCATCCTCTTGAAGGTTTTGAATTTTGCAATAGACCTCCAACTGACGAATCCAATTATCAATCTTCTCTGCATTCACTTCACCATTATACATGGGCAGCTCAAATTTAACATCAAGTTTTAATAAGGGTGATTTACCAATTCCTTTTGAGGTATGTTGATGAGTGTGAGTAAGGGTTGTGTTAGTGGAAGAGGGTGAGGATGCCCATGAAGAAGAATATGAAGAAGATGGTGGAGAGGGTGGAGGTTTACCTCCATTTCCATTACCTCCTCATGAAGAACCTTCTCCTTTGGGAGGTTTAAAGCTTTCACCCTGCAGCCTAGTACTTCTCTCTTCACATAGGACCTTCACCATCTCTATCATATCAAAGAAATCCTTCCTAAAGACATTCTCATCTTCTGTTATGTTTGTAGGTTCTCCTTCGTGAGACATGCTCCCTGGAGTCTTGACTGCAACTTGAGGAGGAACTAGTGTTGGAGATTGTGGAAACCTTGCCCTTGTTCCCCTTGACCCAACTTCAGGGCTTCCAACGAACTTACCTTCTCCTTTTTTGAGTTTTAACCTTGTAAGCATGACATAAACTTGAAAACATATAATCCTTCTTGCACAAGGCAAACCTGGTTATCTAATACTAAAATGATCTGATTAAGAATATTAGTTTTGTTGTGCTAAGATCCTCCTAAGATTATAAAAAAAATGTTATTCATGTGCTTAAGGATTCATGAGTTTATTGCAAGTGAAAATGAGTTTTATGTTAATTTTATGAAAAATCTTAACATAAATAAGAAATTGGACAACAACGTATAACTGTACAGAACATAACCAACAACCCATCACAGCAAGAACATGATGAAGGATTTCACCCCTGGGCTACATCTACTTGGTCCAGCTTCAATGGCTTGGGCCTTTCTATTATGCTCAAATTCTTCTACAACCTGCTTCAATGAGTCCAAGAAGTCCAAAAATAGCTACCTAGCCTCTTTCTACACCCAATTTGGTCGAAAATTAGAGAAGCTATGACCTCTCCCATTTTCTCCACTATTCGCTCCACAAATTGCCCAAAATTTGTCACCGAACCCTCATTTTCACCTAGATTTCTGCTAACGGGCCACCAAATCCATCAAAATCCGAGCGGATTTGTCAGACGGTTAATTTGGCCACTGAGGCCTAAAAATGTGGAAATTTAGGGTCATATGGAGGACGGTGCACCTAGGGGCTAGCCCCCAGCACTAGCCCATTCCTTCCGACGGTCACAAAACCCTTGGTGTTATGGTAGCAATGTTTGCATGGGGCGGTTAAGTCCACGCCCACCTCCAACCTATGTGGTATTAAAGTTTAAATACACACTGCGAAGTCATATATGGTTAAGAGATAACTTGTGTGGCGCAATGGCAATGAATTTGGATTTGAGTTGGGAGGTTGTAGGTTCGACCCCTGTTGCTTCCACTAGGACTATAGAAATGTTTTTGGTGGCCTCTCGGGCTACCACGTGGCGGCCTCTGGCTGGGCCACATGTCAGCCCATGGTTGGCCATCATTCCAACCACTAAAAACCACTTAAAATATGACCAGTCAGAATGTGCCACTTGGCACAATTTCATTAGCTGAGCAGCCCTTTGACAAAGTCAATGTCCACATCACCTGCCCAGTCAATAGTACGGACTGCTGACTGGTGTGTCCTCTTTTTTGTTTGAAAATTCGCATGTTTGGGAAAGTGAACAAAACCTATTTTTGGAGTCATACAGAGTCTGTTTTGCGCGAAACAATTTTCATCGAATTTAGCATGATGAGCACTACGCAGTCATCCAGGTTCCACACCAATATGAAAAAATTTAATTTTGAGCTATTTTTTGAGCACCTGGTCAATGACGCTACGTACTTGTATTATGTTTCTCATTGGTTTTCTATTCATGAGGCATAAGGTCATATATTAGTCATGTGTGAGGTACTATGTCACTGCTACAACCATGTATTTATCAATGTCTATGTCATATAGTCATGGTCACATGGAGTCTTGGTCCATATGGTGCTTCTATTTGTGGCAGGGAAGCATTGTTTGCAGTAGACATGATTCATTGCAAGTTGGAGTTGATTTTGGAGATGGAATATGTTTAGGAGGAGCATCATTTCTTCCTATTTACTTTATCCATCCATCATTGGCATTATGATCCGCTTGGAAGTTTTCATGGTGTTCCTCATGCTATGTTATGATTGTTGGGGTTCTTGACCTCATATTATGAGTTGATGTTGGATATTGGTGTTAATAGTATGTGGTGGCTATAGAGATATGGGTTGGTTGCTTTATATGCACATATTATGTCATATTGTTCATTGATGCTAATTACAAATATGCATATTATTGCATGTTGCTAGAGGTTGTTGTTTGGATATGCTACTTTGAATTATGATTGGTTTATTTGTTTCTTGTTGCTAATATGGAGAGCATGTATTATTGTTAATAGGAATCATTTTTTAGCCATGAGGAGGTATGATTCTTCAATGTCTATGTTTCAGTTTTTGTTGTCGTATCTGATGGAGTTGAACCTTTGCCATTGATGCCAAAGGGGGGGTGATAGAGGATGATGATCTGGAGGTTGTGTGTGGTTACTATCAATGCTAAAGGGGGGGATTGTTGGAATTATGGTGTGCATGGTTCCAGCTAGCTTATGATGGCATTGGTACATGATGGCATTGATGTCAACCCTATGTATTGGTGTCAATCCTATGTAGCCTAGTTGATGGATTGATGCCATCCTTGTAGTATGGTTGCATCTAGTTGTGTTGACATTGAGATGGTTTTGTTGGCATTCATGTCAACCATATGTCACATTCATGATGGTCAGATGATGACATTGGTGTGGTTGATGGTTTTTCATGTACTAGTGGTGTTTATGTTCATGATATGACCTAGTGCATGATTCACCTAGTATAGGAACTAGAGAATGAGTAGACATGGTTGTAGGATATTTATGATGGTTTTTTAATGCTACTACAGGTGGATGATGCACATATACATGTGATGGAAGTGATGAATCAAATGTCATTCATGTTTTTGAGATGGCACACTAGTTGAGTTGGCATACTAGGTATCCATCTATACTCATGGAGATGATTTGTTTCAGTGATCGTTTGGCCTTATGAGGATGTTTCTCAGGAGTTACAGTGTGTTGCAGAGGTGTTAAAAGTTTGTTCAGAAGTCTTGCAACTTGTGCAGGTGTTTGTGGAGAGTGGAGGACTTGTTGGCAATCATGCCAAACCTTGTTTGTTGGCCCTTAGGTCAACTTAGCAGTGACACTTGGGAGACAGGTTTGGCCTATTTGCAGAGGTGTCACAAGACTTGGAAGAGGTTTGAAGGTTAGGTCATATGATGGAGAAGGTGATCCAATAGGTGGGATAAGTTATGATCAGATAATTTATGTTTTTCATTATGTTATGCCCCAACCACACTCATGCAGGCTTATGTGTGTGGTCAAAAGGCTCCAACCACATGGAGAGAAGCTTGTGTGTGTAGTTGCAACCAAGATCAACCAGTTTTGTGCATGTGGTTGTGTCTTTAGCTCAAATTTATGTGCATTCATCATGTGCATCTAGATTAATTCGACCTAGAAATATCAGGAAGCTTCTAAATTAATTTGTACAAGTAGTGAACACCTTAAGTGCACAAGTAGTGATGATAATGGCTTGATTTCATCAACTTTGTGCACTCTTGATCCCAACCCAAAAGTGAATATCTCCCTACACATTTTTTATTCTTCACTTTGGAGATGAGTGATGGCTGATTGTGTATGTATGTGAGTAAGAGAAGACGACATTGTGTGAGTATGCTTCCGATTTATTTGTGAGAAGGATTACTTCATTGTATGAACTCTAATGGTAGAAAAATGAGCAGATCTATTTGATGAAGCATTGTATTGATTTAGAAATTCATATTACATACTAGAGATGCAAAGAGTTGTAGTAAAGTTTGTGGTAGAGATGGATAGCTTGGTGTAGCTCCAAGTTAGTGACTCTCACATTTATTTTGCAGGTGTTGTTGAAGCATTTGGTACATAGCCATTGTGTTTTATATTATTGATTGTATTATGAATAATTTATAGTTTGGAGTGAGGATTTGATATTATGGTTGAGTGTGAGATTTTTTTTTTCTGTTGGTGATTATATTGTTCAGTTTTCATTGGATAGATTGTGACCACTATTTACTTGAGTAGAGAGCATTTCGTTGTGGTATTTTTATATGATTTTCATAGATTCTTGTTGTTGTGATTTGATTACACTACGGAAACAAAGTTGAGCATAGAGTCTTGGGATTCATTTTGGAAATACATGAAATGAGGTTTGCATTATGTAGACGAGCAGTGACTTCATGAGAGTGGAGCAGTGATTTCGAAGCTTTAGTGAAAGGAACAATTTCTCCATCCAATCAGAGTTGTATAGTCCAATCATGTTTGGGTGAGGATCATTGATCGTGGTGGATTTCAGTGGATGGTAGTCCATAGATTAGTGCGAGAGCATAGTATTCTGAGTTTATTAATAGAATCAATTATCTTGACAAATGGGGGCCAACTGATTGTATTTGAGGTCAAGTCTTCTAGCTGATGGGAGTCAAAAAATCTATGTAAAAGACACATTTTTCTTAATAGAAGATTGATAGCAACACAACATTAACACGGGTGGTTTTTTTCCCGGTAAAGGAATTTCCACCAAAAACACTTGTGTCTCATGTCTTGATAATTTCTTATGTTCCTATTCATGGTTATGTTGCTCACATGGTTTACATGTTGCTTATGATTTATGAATATATCTACAAATATTTACTGAGTTGTTGCTAATTAGTGCTTGTAATTCAATTAAAGTTTAAATTGGTAAAAATTGGTAATAAGGCACACCCCCTCCCACTATTGTTCTCAAAGGTTTCCAAGAACATCTCTCTCTCTCTCTCTCTCTCCCTCTCTCTCTCTTTCTCTCTCTCTCTCTCTCTCTCTCTCT
>APFE030039960.1:110049-131835 GCA_000404065.3 Pinus taeda | reverse complement strand
ATTAATTAATTTATTTTAAATTAATTAGTTGGAGAAATTCAAGTTAGAAGTCTTTCTGAATTCATGCAAGAGTTATCCCTTAAATTAAGGAGATAAAATTAAGTTATATTTGAGTTGTAATTATTTAACTCAATTTACTGAGTTAAGTCCAGTTAAATTAGTTCCAAACTGTTTGAGGAACTAATAGTGAGTTAACAACTAGTGGATGCATTAATCACTCAACTAGTGCTACTCCAGTTAATTGAAGATTCCCTCATCAGAAACTCATGCATGTCTATTATGAGAAAGACCCAATTGAGATAAATGTTCAAGGACAATGTACTATGAGTTGCATGTGTTTTCTCATGGAGAAAACTCATGCATGCAGTCAAGGATTCATCCTTGAGGATTGCGTAGTTTTGAAGGCTTGGTTTTCCACTTGGTAAGAGGAAAATCACCCACAAGGAACAACACAAGGAAATAGGAGCTTGGAGGGCAAAAAGGATTGTACTAAGAGCTGGCTAGCTGTGAGAGCTAAGGCTTTGTATAATTCCTATGTATTTCCACCATGTATGATAATACAATAGTGTGGGGTTTTTACCTGAGGCTTTCCCAAAACTATTTTCATGTGTATTGTGCCATTGATTCTTCTTCCTCTAGTTATCTTGTTCAGCTCAATATTTAAGCTTCCGTAAATTGATAGTAGAAGTAGGTTATACTATTTTGCTTTGATTTATATTGCATTATCGGGTTAACCTATCACAGATTTTCTACATTTTGAGTGCTAATTCCCTTGTTTCAATTCTCACCCCTTTTAGCTCCATTGGGAATTAAAAACTAATGTCTCAAGAGATACACAATTTTATATGGTAATGAGGCAAGTCTAACATAAAAAAAAAATCATCTAGTCAAATGGCTCATTGTTCGCACTCACAAATTGTATGGTGACTTAGGTATTAGAGATCCACTACTAGTGAACATAGTGATTGGTGAAAATTTGATTTCGAGGCTAATATATTTGTCTGACGATTAGTTGAAGAAGGTTCTTAAATTTCAATAATTGTGTGGGGATTGGCTACGATGTTTGGATTCTCCTATTTGTGATATGGGAGGTTCCCCCATTTGGAAAATTGTATCACCGTCCTCTTTCTGATTAAGGAACATCTAACCTAGACTCCAAGTAATGGGATGAAGATAAATATCTGGAGCAATGGGATTCTCAGAAACCCTTTGCTATCCAAAAATCCATAATAAAGGCCTCTCCAAGATTGGTTTTTATCTGAAGGTAAATATTCACTTATGGAAATCTCTTAATATATGGGCGAAGGTAGATGGAAAGGATGGTATCTTCAAAGTGTGCTTCCGCCATTGCTAAAATTAACTTGCTTAATAGAAAATAATCTTGTTGGTTGTGCACCTAGGAGAAAGGAGGAGGAAGACACAAAAGGATGGAAATCATCTGAATATTCTATCAAACAAGGATATTTGAAACTACCTTTCCCACAAGGAATCCCTCCAAAATATTACATGTGGGTAAATATTTGGACTCCAAATAGTCCCCCTAAAATTAATATATTTTGCTAGACTTTATTGCATCATATCTTAACTTCTTATAAAAATATTAAAAAGAGGGGAATAATTGGTCCTTCCCGGATACCTCAGTGCCCTCCCTATTCTTTTAAGGAAGATTATATCTCTCATTTTCTCTTGGAGTGTTCCTTCATTCATTCAGTATGGAAAAATGCTTTGCATCCTCTAGAGGATAGATTGATTTGGCTAGCCACAATAAGTGAGTACCTCGACTCTTGCAATCACCATTATTTAGGATCAATGCAAGGTAAAAAATTCTTCAAGCATCTTGTTGGGTAATTTAATTATCAGTTAAATTACTCAGCATTAAATTATCAATCCAAGTTCGTATACTTTCGAAACACAATTTCACAATATATGCTAGAAGATCAACTTCCAATTTTAAAAGAAAATATACTCTATTGAAAAAATTGCAAGATCGAGATACAATCCTAATCATGAAGATACTCAAAATGAGCACACACACTTTCTTATTCTAGGAAGGACACAAACATATAGAAAAGCAATAAGATTTGATCTATGGATGCAATAAATTCTAAACTAGAAAACAATGAAATTTTAATCTATGCTCAATCCTACTCTGTGGAAAATAAATGTAGTTCTATTCTATGAAACCAATATGAAAGATGACTATAATATGAAAGAAATAAAGTTCTTATGCTAAATTCTTATATTTGTTCCATGAAATATCTTATTCTAAACCTATATTATGAAATATTTTAGAATCTCTTCTTAACTATATTCTATGGAAAACTTATTGGATTCTATTCTAATGAACATGGAGATAAATTTATTCTATGAAAGCCATACATCCTATTTTATGAATTGAAAAATTTGTTCTAGACAACGTTAAAAATATGTTTCTAATGAAGCAATTGAATCATATGATGAGGAAAGTGAAGACAACTTATTATATGATAATAATCAAATGATATTTTAACAAATTGAATTGAAATTGCATCTAACTATGAGATCAAAGTAAAATAACATTACTCTTGTGCTTGTTCAGAATTAGATTTCATTCATAGTTATGCATTATCTATAAATACAAGACTAATTAAATGTAGAGGTAAAAGACTAGAATCAAGAAGAAATTAGTAATATTTTTATTGTTTTCAAATATTTATTCAAGCGCTTGATCTGCAGAAAAACAAGAACAAAATGAACAAAAGAAATTGCATAGATAAATCAAGGCAAACTGAGCATGTAAACAAAAGACTTGAAAGAAACGTTGCTGAAAATGAGCATAAAGGAAACTAGCCTATTTATTAGAAATTAAACATAAGAAAATTAAAATACACTTGTAATCAACAAAGGGCCCTCTTGTGGTGCAGAAGAGATGGAAAACACAGGAAATAAATTGATTAAACATTGATTTCTTTCATAAAGGCATAACCATATAAAAGGATTGTGTTAACTAAACAATGTGTGAGCTTCAATAGTATTCAAAAGTAATGATAACAAAAAAAAAAATATGAGCAACCTTCAATATTATGGTTCGCTTCTTAGTGAAGCATTTTATAGATTTTTAAAATAACTACTTCTAAGAAACTTATTGCTAAAGGCTAGCTCTACAAATCAAAATATCAGAAATTTAGTTCTATTAAGACTCTTACTCACATGATTCACTATCAAGGGAGAAAATCATGTGAGAAACACATCATTATCCTTGAAATTATTCATGATCTCACTTGCTTCATAAGGATTTAGCCTCGCTTGATACTATGTTCTAATGCATGGTGTATTCAAATGCACCATGTCACTATTTGACCACAAGTATGACTTTGAGATTGTGGCCAACTAGTATTCTTCTACTTGTGCCCAATAGGTGAAAATCCATGTAGGAAACATTTGGCATTTTCTAATGTGCTTTGGTTGACCTGTCTCCCATGGGAGCTATTTGAACCTTGGATTCAGCTGCAGAATGTTAGTGAGCATGCAAAAAATTTCATATTTTATAACTCATGCAAATCAAATCAAATTTACAAAGAAAAACATATAGAATTAAGAGAATACTAGTTCTTTACCTTATTACTTATTTATGGAGATTTGAAGGATTTTTTATTTCAAAATAATGGTGTGAAGATGTAAGTATAAGTAGAAAAATGGGTGAAAGAGAAGGTAACAAATTTTGAAAAATATGCAATTCATGTGTGCCAATACATCTTTGGGTTGCTTTGACTAATCATATTTGTTGGAAGTATGGATAGCTAGAAATAAAAGTATCTTTCAATATTAGAAATTCTCTCCACAAAGTGTAACTATCAATTCCCTATCCCTTTTCAAGGAATTTTAGCCTCATAAATATCAGCCATGCTCTTATTCCAATTCATTAAATGAGGAGGAATATAGATGGTTTGAAGAAAATGTTATTCATATTTCCCTTCCTCCATCTTCCTTACATATTCCCTCAAAAATTACGGAAATTGTGTGTGTCAGAAGATGAATTTTTACACTAGATTAACTCATAATCTTCACATATCCTTTTCTTTAATGGAGTTCCTAAAAATAATTTGGGGGTCGCAGGAGCTAGGGGGTGATCTTTTCCCCTAGAAGAAGTAAAAAATTAAACTATGCTTGGGGCATGGGCTCACTGTCTAATAATCTAGCGAAAACATGTGCTATCTTACAAGGAATTTCCTTAGCAAAGAGAAACCATACAATGTCATTATTGGTGTGGGAAGACTCTCAGTTGATAATTCAATATATTGCTGCTAATTATATTCCATGAGATAATAAACTATGCCATGTGATCAAGAGAATTAGAACTTTACATGCCTATTTCTCTTATTCAAAATTCTTTCATATTCACAAGTCTAATAATCAAGATGTAGATGTCATGACCAATAAAGGAACCTTGTTAACACTTGGAGAAATAATTATTAATGGACAGCGCATTTTTCCCCATCACATAACCTTCACTCGTGATATTTTTTTTTTTTTCAAACATATTCGATAGTAAATGGTTTGTGACACATGCCAACCATTTGGTTGCCAATTTGATATACTTTTCATTTTCAAAATCATTTCTTTATGATAATCCTTTCACTTATTTTTTTTCATTTTGAATATAATTATTCGTCAATAAGCCATTATAAGTTTATAAGAATCAAGTGATTAATTGTCATGCATTTTCTTTGCTTTTGATGAATTAATTAGGATTTTTCTTGGTTTTACTAATGATAGTTTACCAGCTTTGTTCTTGAAACTAGTTTTAGTGGCCATCTCTTTAATCGAGGTATCAACATAGTTCTGGAAGAAAATTGGGCACATGGGTTTTGTTTCTAATAACCCCACTATGGATTTGTATTTTTCAAAGCTCAACCAGCTCACACATGTGAACCCACATCATTTGATCAAAGGCAGTGAACACCAATAATTCTTGAGATATTGGTTTTGATTCTTCTCTTTGTTCATTTTATTCCTTTCTATTTGATTAGTAGTATAAATTAATTATCCGTTATATATATATATATCTTTATATATATATATTATATATATATATATATATATTATATATTATAATAAAACATTAATTACATTATCTTTTACATTATATATTGTGTAGATAATTATTTATTTTCTAATTTTCCTTTGTTATTTTATGTATCTGTTATTGTTATTTCTAGTTTATTTCTTTTTAATTTTAATCTATTGGATTTTTTTCTTTTATTCTCTAACGTTGTATGTTGATTATAATATTATTTATCCGAATTTAATTGTTACATCTCTACTTTGTTTATTTTATCCTTGGGTCAAGCTATCTATCCATGTCTTGATGATGAACCGTAATAAGCGGTTCGAAACGCATCGACCCTAAAAATTATTTGTGATTTATCTCGAAGAGACTTTGCATAATTTTCAGGAAGTCAATTTCAAATCCGATTTCTGAGCAAATGAAGAAGACTTTTGAAATGAAAACATGTTATTTTTACATAATAAGCCCATTTATGCCCCCACACAAATGGTTTCCTCAAGTTGTGAAAGATATGAAAGATTTTCTTAATTCTTTGAACCCTATTTTTCAAAATTACATGAATGAACAATGTGTCAATGTGTCACCCAATGACCAATCAACAAGGAGGTAGGAATGAATTGTTTTTAGTAAATTTTTGGCAAGGAGGTACAATGTAATTCGATTTTTTGATCCAAAATATACTAAAATGTATTTTATCTGATCCACATTATCTACTGTTTGTTAATAAGCTCCAAATTGGAGTAACAAAATTCTCAAACAATTGTTGTACGTAAACCCTATAAATATTGTAATTCCTCTGATGGATATAGGCTTAGATAGATGAATTTGAGCTAAGTTTGTTGTATGAACTTATTGCATTAATATAATTACAAACAATTGAGTTTTCCTTTTATTGTGAGTATATGGGTTTGTGTGTTTATTCAAAGTTAGAGTCTAAAGCTTTCTCAAGCTCATGTGACCACCAATAAGGCTCCCCTTGTGCAAGGCATGTGATGCTATTTACATGGGTTACATAGTATAATTTCTTTCAGTGCTTTCTCTTATACATTTTGTGTTCTAGTATACTATGTTTCTTATAACAATAGTTCATATACTATTTTCTTCAATATTGATTCTTATATCATGTTTCTTATTATTTAAGCACTATTTGATTTGTTTATAGTTTTCCAACAAGCACTTGAAAAAAATCACGAAAATAAGTTGGATTTAAACAATGATCACTTAGTGTGAAATTTACTTGCTTTCATACATTAGATTCCAAACGCTCTCATAGATCGGATTCAAATGCTTTCATATATCAAATTTCAATGTTGTCACCATAGAGTAAATTTTAATGTTTTCATAGATTAAATTTAAAAATTCTTTTATGCATTATATTTTTATGTTTTATTGATTAGATTTCTATTGCTTTCATATAATATATTTCCATTGCTTTCCTAGATTGAGACTTTTATTACATTCATAGGTTGATATTTATTTTCATGAAAATTTACTTTCGATAGAATTGAAAGATAATTCCTTGCATATACTTTTCCGTACACTTTGCAAGTATACAAAATCGGATCAATAGGTTAATGTAACATAATTTAAAGAATAATTAAATTGATTGACATTTTTGGAATTGTTGTTGGGGAAGTGTATGTCGGATTTAACTTTTAATTTAGATTACCTTTTAAATTATACAACTTTGGAAAGAAGAAATGGTAATATGAGAGGTAATAACATGTGCATAAAATTATGAGCTCTCTCCTAACCTTAGTTTCATTTGAAGTCACATTCTTTTTAGTCGCACAAGTTAGAATGCATGTATAGAGAAAGAGATTCTAGAGGTAGATTCATCAAAGGAAGAATTCCAATACCTTAACCCCCCACTAGATCACGTGATGGACTAAGAACCAGATCACCATCCACATCACAAATTCATACTTTGACATGTAGAAGAAAACCACCTCCTGAAAGTGGAAGAGGTGGCAAAGAAGGAAGAAGAAATGAATGGACATGATGACAATGAGGAAGATCCCTATGAATTTATTATCCAAGACACTAATACAAATGTCAATATGAAGACTATTTCTTCATTTGTACTTCCAAAATTTCATTGTATGAGAATAGAGGACGCATAAGCTTTTATTATTTAGTTTGAAGTACTTTGTAGAAGTTATGATTACTTACAAAATGATCAAAAATTAGAGTTTCTTCCTACTACATTAAAAGATGGAGCTCTAAAATGGTTTATGGAATTAGGAACAAATTATGTGAGATCATGGGATGCAATCATTAGAGAATTTTGAGGTCTAAAATGGGACTTTTAAGTAATATTATAAAATAATAGTGGAAATAATAAAATAATATTAGATTACATCATCAAATTTTAGAGGGAAAAAAGAAAAAACTACTTTTTGAACTCGTATTTTCAATTTATCTCCCTACGGTTTTACTCAGATTTTGAGTGGGAGCACTCTTTGGATGCAAAATTTAATCTCTCATCCAAGGAGTACCCATGATGCATACTTTTGATAGACCATCCTACTCTAAAATGGAGAAATATATCAATCACATTTTTTATGTATTTCTCATTTTTCGTGTAGGAGGGTCCATCAAAAGTATGCAACATGGGTACTCCTTCAATGACAAATTAAATTTTACATCTAACAATTTTTCTCGCGCAAAGTTTGAGTAAAACTGCAGGGAGATAAGTTTAAAATACAAGTTGAAAAATATATATATATATATATATATTTGTTTCTTCCAAAAATGGTGAATCATCCCTCATGGTTGACATCAATCATTCTTGAATCCTATTGGTTCTTATAAAGTTGATTTTTGTTGTACAATTTTGTTTTTAGGCCCATTTTAGACCTCAAAATTTATCTAATGGAGATAACTCATTTTATAAATATACAAATATTATTGCATACAACATTATCTTAAAGAATAAATTTTCAAAATAATCCAAAAAGAGGATGAAAATATTGAGGATTTTGTAGAAATATTTTTTTATAATGTTAAAAGGGGAAAACTACATAAAATAGGATTTAATACTTTAAAAACCCTTTTACTTAGGGAAATTATGGATGATGAATGAATTGATCTCATAAATTAATTGGGCAAAAGGAGATTATACCAAATTTTATTTAAGAAATGTGTGAATTATTTAAGTAGATATCAAGAGAAAGAGCAAGGGATAGTAGGATTCCATGAGTTCAAGCCATGGCAAGAGTAAGTAAATCAACATCTAGTTTGCTAAGTAGAAATAAAGTTGGTAATTTGTTAGACAACTTTAAAAACACATACTATTGGAAATATAAGTGAACAAATAGATATGATACAAATGCAAAATAAACAAAAAACTAGGAATGTTCTATATTATATATATTTTTTCCTAGAAGTAGCAAGAAACATGCTTTGAGAGAATGTCCATTAGATAACATTGAAATACTTTAATTTGTGCGTATACACATGCTACAAAGGATTGTCCATCATTAGCAAGATCGAAAGCGGTTTATCAAGGAGATAATGGAGCAAATCAAGTTTCAGAACAACTATGATTTATGGAACCGAGAATACCTTAGCATCATCGATAATCAAGTATGATGCAAGACCCTACCGAAAAATTTCAAGCTTATCCACAACAACCTCAAAATAATTGGAATACCCCATTACCTTGGAAACCTTGGCCACCCCATCCTCAAATACATTTTAGAAATAAGGTTGGCAAGGATCACATGGAGGAAACAATCCACAATATTATCCATCATATCATCAATATCGTTTGTATGCTTAGTATCAATCTCAAAAACCATACCATCCACCTCAACCACAACCACAATTGAATTCTAGTCAACCTCTGTAATTATCCCTTACACAACCATCCTAGAGACTTAGTCCCACTCAGCTACCTGCACAACCATTTCTAAACCAAAACAATAAAATAACTTAGCCCACTTACAATGTTGAGGTACAAAATTTTCAAATTGCTCCTCTTGATTTAAATAATATTCATCTTAGATCAAGAAGAGTATTGCAAAAAAAGATACGCTTGTTGTCATTTAAGAACAACATCCAAAAGAAGACAAATTTCAAAAGGAGAACATAAATAGCTACAAAAACTTACAGTATTTGTAGTGATAGAAAATTGTAATAGCAGCTTATTTATGGTTGTAGCAGGCTATGTTAGAGGCATATTTTGAACAAATATTGCAAATAGATAAGGCTGAAATAAAAAATTATGAGACATGGGTATTTCTCATAATATGATAAATTGAGTAAAACACAAGTGAAATTCCAAAAAAATGCAAATTTGAGGGATATTTTAGAAAGTTTTGAAGGAATATTTTTAGTTTTTACCATTATGCACAAATAAATCTAGAATTTTATATTTTTACACAACAACCTCTTTTCTTCATTAAAATGAGATTTTGAAGACATGTTATGGTAAAAAGATAAAAATACATTGTTTCCCATTTGAAGCACTCAATTTGGCTTTAAAAAGAGTTCATGGTGTATATTTTTTTGGAACATTAGATAGCATGAAAGTTGTTAGCAGTTCATTATTAGAAGATGTTTACAACCCCTACTTTAGAACAATGCCATTTTGAGCTCTTCCAAAGGTAAACTTGAGGTAAAACTATTTATAAAACTTTTTAATGTGTTAAAAGTTTAAGGAAGTATGAAAAATGACTACTCAAGCTTATCATTCCTAATTATTCATTTTTTTCTCTCACTCTACTCGATTGATACATAGGTCTGCCCATGCCTTTCACTCTATACTTTCTATATTTTTATTCACCCTGATCTAAGGAATGAATTTATGGCAACCAATTATCTTGAAGAGTATTTCAATTCAACCCTCGGAAATATTTCTTTGAATAGTTGTCACATTACATTGGTATAAACATTTTTCCAAAGTAGGATATAAAATGGAAAAAATGAGAAACCATGTGACATTGTGATCACTTCCTGCACAATTTCTTTCCTCTATTTTTGGTACATTTCCCCAGAGGTGTTGAGTTTCCACCTCAAAGTGCATTCACATGAATTTGAATGGGATTGACTACTTGTTGGAAAATTATCTCTTCTTCCTATAAGTGTGATTTTTTCCCTACTATTAGTGGATTGGAAATTTTTGGATGATGGGAATGAAGATGTTTTCCCTTAAAGGTTTTCATGTTATCAAAAGAAGGAGAAATAAATAGACAGGGACCAATGCAATGATTTTTCAATGTTATTTAAAAAATTTAACTTCTTGTTGTAATATACATTCTTGTAATAGCAAAAGGAAGTGCATACATTATTCAGTTGAGTCTAATGAAGGTGCTTCACTCAGAAGGAGAAAATTATAATTCAGTGTTGGAAAATACAACTTGCTAAAATTGGTTTTGTGGTTGCACTAATTGATCTTATGGAGAACGTTTTTATAAGAAGAGATTTTTACATCTTTCAAGGATTATCATAAATCTATTCTAGAAATGGGTGTTATGAATGTAGCTAGAATATTATTACAGCGTCCTTTTCATGTTCAACAGTGAATTATAATTCAGGCTATCAGTGAGCAATTTCCAATGTTGTGATGTCAATCATGGTTCTTTTGACATTACCAATCACTATAGTACTTTTAAAATATACTCCAAATGCAATGTTGGATTTAATTATTATTGATGTAGTTATTAGTTTGATTAACATCAACGTAACACTTCTCATTTGAAAAAATGATAAGTTCGACTTTCTTATTTGCATGGAATGATTTTTGTAGCATTTGCATTAGTGGAATATGTATTTTTTATTGTAGTCATTTTTTCATCTAGAAAAAATATTCTACAAGTGACAAGGCCAATACAAAAGGTTTGCAATTATGAACATGAAGTTCAGTCTTCAAATGCGGTAGCACAAATTCAAGCATTCTCTAAAGTTGCAATCAGCAAAATGACTCTAATCTAGAACGAAATTGTTCGACAGAGATATTCAAATGTATTTGACAAAGTCAAACTTGCATGAATTATACAATCATGCATGTTTATTTTGTAATAGACTTCTCTAATGCAAACTACATCCAAGAAAGGATTTGATGACGAAGGAGATAAACTCTAGGATGAACTATGATTAAGAAGTTATTTGTGTCCAAGTTTGCAGATGCAATGGGACAATATTGGATTTTCCTCACATTTGAAGAAGAAAAAAAAATTGACAATGAAATTATGAATATGTTTGAATTATTCATTGGCATTAACAATTATTTAGAATAGAAAAAGGGCGGGGGGGGGCAGACTGTCAAGTGTTCCACAAGTGAAGAAAAGTTGGTAAAAATAAAATTGAAAGACTAAAGTTGGACAAGATGTCTACATTAAGTAGTTGAAGGAATAAAATCGCATTGTTGCTACCTATTCCTACTTTGTTCACATGAGGGAATGCAAATATTTCAGTGTAGGGGAGAGGTTGGGTTGCCAATTTGACATCCTTTTCACTGTCAAAATCAGTCCTTTATGATCATCCTTTCACATATAACTCTTCACTATAATTCTTTGTAAATAAGACATGTGATCTAGGTGGATATTGCTGGCCACCCACCAATTCCACCTAGACCCCCCATTCAGTTTCATCTATTTCCTTGTTCATTTCAACATTTCCTATTTTTAGCAGTTTTTCGAGTCTTGAACTTCCGAAGAAATTTTGACCCCCTAAATGGCATTTTTTTGGGGGTGCACAGTAGGCTCATGGCCATAAGTAGCATCCTACAATGAAACCTGTAGTACTCGACGAGACCTTCCCAGCAAGGTACCGTATGCACCAAACAAGGATATATGACCAAGTTACGACCCCGGGAAGTTGGCTGCCCAACAAGACCCAAACACTCTTGGTGTTACATCTCTTGGGGTTAGGGTTTTGGTTGTTTAGTGTTTTCTCATGTTTTCCAATAATAAATAGGCCCTTGAGCCTCATTGTAACATAGTTTAGAGGCATGTAGCCACCACATCTCTTCTCAGAGATAATCTACCATCACCCGAGCTATCTTATTTCGATTCTGTTTGTAAGCATAGTTCAATATTTTTCTATTAATGAAATGAAGTGTTTTTCTATTTCATCTTTGTGTTTATGTTTATATCTTTAATTTGTTTCATTCGTGTTTAAGTTCGGATCAGTGGTATCAGAGCGGTCTGGTCTTTCTCTGTTTTTCTTTACATGTCTCCAACGAGGTCAGGGTATAAATAGTTAGGGCTTGATATGGTTGAACCATTACAAGGTCAGCCTCACAAAGCCCAATGACCTCCCATGGCAGAAGAAAAGAAAGATGAGGGGGTAGGAGATCCTTTCAAAATGTTGCTCGAGGAAGCCCTTGAGTGCCAAATGGATGTGGTGATGGATAACTTTGCCCAGATCCTTTGACGGCTACCCACAAGTGATGCATCTTCATCCAGCAGCCACTCTGGAGGCGCAAATCCTTTTAAGGAACAAGTTAACTTTGATATTCCCGTATTTGAAGGCCTGATAGATGGAGACATCATAGTTAAATTTTTACATCTGTTGGAAGGATATTTTTCAGTTCATGACTTTTCCAATTGGGAAATGATTACTTTTTCACTTCTCAAAGCGCCCCACACATCAAGGACTGGTGGGAAACCTACTGTAAAAACAAGTACGAGAGTGAACCCTCGCTATTTTCAGCCACACCCACATGGAATTATTTCCAAGACACCATCATGGAACAATATTACCCTATTGGGAGCTATGAAGATAAATAAATAAAGTGGACATCGCTATGGTAGGGAAGGGACAAAGATGTGCTAGAGTTCACAAATATTTTCCATACCCTTCGCATGAAGTTGGGTATCAAGGATGTTGAGCGGAATTTGGTGCTCAAGGACCATGGTTGTCTACACAAGTACATCCAGGATGATATGGAGTTCCTGGGCATTTCCTCGCTCTACACGGCGTATTGGTATGCTATCAAGATTGAGCAAAAGTTTAAATAGAATAAGTGAGACTTTGAATCTGCAAATCCAAAGCAAGGAAAAGGTGCCCCCAAACCAAAAAACAAGGTCGAAGCTAAGGCGGGGCTACCCATGATAGCCTGCTGAAGCTGCAAGCAAAGAACAACACCACAAAGATGAAGGACACGAGAAAATGGTGTGAGTTCCATGAGATCTCCACTCACAGTACAAGTGAGTGTTGGGCCAAGTAGTCACTGGTGGTCGAGATAAAGGCTTTCAAATCAGATGTATGTTATGACTCTTAATCAGAACCTGATAAGGGAACTAACAAAGGGAAGTAGATCATTGATGAAGAGCCTATTGCCACCATGGCCACCACCAAGATCTAGAAGATTTAGCCTGAAGATCCAGAGGAGGGGGAACGCCTCTTCCACTCACATATGTGGGTGAAGGGTTCTCCGTTGTAGTTCATTGTCGACAGCGGAAGCCAAAAGAACCTCATTTCAGAAAAGGTCATGAAGCGACTGGGCCAAAATACTACAACACATCCATATGCGTACACCATCGAGTGTCTTCACCAAGGATGAGATCTTCGCATTAGCCAGCAATGTCGCATTCCCTACAACATCAAGCCCTTCATGAATGAGGTATTGTGTGACGTTTCTCCTCTTGAAGTTTGTGATGTATTGTTAGGACAACCATACTTGCGGAAGTGACATGTTCTATATGAGTCTAGACCTTGCTCTATGATTATTACTTCGGCTAATAAGTTGTACAGGATACCAGAGGTAGCCCCGCCTACCTCCATCTCTTTGATCACTGCAAATAAATGCAGTAAGATCATTTCCCAACCTATGAATTTTTTTTCTTATGATTTCCCCTCAGGGAAAGAAGAAGGTTGTGGCCACGGCTTTTAGGTAGGACTCTTCTGCACAACAATAACAAATGGACAAGGTCATGCAGGATTACAAGGATATTTTGGCCTCACCCACATGGGTACCTTTGCACTATTAGGTCAAGCACTCAATCGATCTGACCTTGTGTGTGCCACTACCAATGGAATGATCTATTGACACTATGTTCTACAGAACGATGAGATCAAGAGGTCGATTCAGGAACTATTACAAAAAGGGAATATTAGGCCAAACTCATCACCTTGTTGGAGCCCGATTGTACTGGTACAAAGAAGTATGGGACTTGGAGACTCCATATTGACTATCAAGCACTGAACAAAATCATTGTCTAGAATAGGTACCCAATATCATAGATTGATTACCTTTTGGAGCAGATCAAAATAGCCAAATATTTCATCAATATTGACTTGAAGTTAGATTATCACTAGTTGTTTATCGACCCCTCCAATGTGTGGAAAACTTCCTTCAAATATAAGGAGGGACTTTTCGAATGGTTGGTCATGCCATTTGAATTGACGAATGCCCCTGCAACCTTCATGAGACTGATGGATGACATATTGTGAACCTTCACCAATTCTTTCATGGTGGTGTATTTAGATGACATCTTGATCTTCATCTAGAGTTGGGAAGAGCACCTCCACCACATTTGACAGGTGCTTCAAACCCTGCAACAACACAAGTTGTGTGCTAACTTGGAGAAATGCACCTTTGGCCTGAACCAGATTCAATATCTAAGATACATCATTAATGAGCATGGTGTACATGTGGAGCCATCCAAGATACAGGACATTCAAGATTGGCTAGCCCCAACCACTCTAACAGAGCTTTGCAACTTTTTTGGTCTTACCAATTTCTACCATAGGTTCATGTTGGGGTTCTCTCATATCACTTGGCCTTTAAGTCAAGTCACCAAGGGAAAACTAAAAGAAACAAAAGTTTGGTCAAAAAAAAAAAAAATCAAAAAAACAAAACAAACAAAACAAAACAAAATAAAACAAAAAAAAAAACAAAAACAAAAATGAACAAAAAAAAAAAAAAAAAAAAAAAACAAAAACAAAACAAAAACAAAAAACAAAAGAAGCAAAAACAAAAAAAAAAACCATAAAAACAAAAAATAAAAAAACAAAAAAAAAAACATTCTCTAATTTGAAGAATCACCTCTGTTCTGCACCAATGCTCACATTACTAGACCTGCAACAACCAGTTGAGATTAAGACAAATTCCTCTTATTATGATATTGGTGCAATTCTTACTCAGCATGGGCATCCAGTGGCTTACCATAGTGAGACACATTCAAACACAGTCCGAAAGCACCCCCCTTACGACAAAGAAATGTATTCCATTGTGTAGGCCTGTTGTCAATGGAAGCATTAAATTTTGGAGAAGGAAAAGGTCATACACATAGACCACCAACCTATACAGTTCATATAGACACAAGGGAAGTTGCAGAACGATTTCCATCATAAATAGTCCACCTATCTACAATAGTTCCATTTGAACATTAAGTATAAGAAGGGTAGCACCAATAACGTCGATGATTGCCTCTACCGACCACCAGTCATGGTGCTGATCATTGTGCTCGACTCCTATGGGCACGAGACATCAGGATGGTTGAATCTTTACAAGAGTGATCTAGAATTCGATGGCATATATCAGACACTCCTGGAAGGGAAACAAGTTCCAAATTTTCAACTTCGGGATGCATTCTTATGCCACCTGGGACACATCCATGTTTATTCAAGTGAGTGTGCCAAGATGATTTGGGAGGCACACTACAGTCGAGTCACTGGACATTTCAGAGTAGAGAAAATAGTGGCGGTATTGCAGAAGTATTTTTATTGCCCGAAACTTTGTTACGATGTTGGGAAGTACATTAGATCCTACATCGCTTGCACCATTGCTAAAACAACAATCAAGAAGCAAGGCATGCATACTCCTCTACCTACTTCTAACCAGCATTGGGAATCTGTCTCCATGGATTACATGTTGGGCCTTCCCTCTACTAAGCACAGCAACAACTGTGTTTTCATAGTCGTCGACAGATTCTCTAAGATGTCCATCATGGCAGCCTGCAAGAAGAGTATCACAACAAAGGCCATTGCTAACCTCTTCTTTGAGCGAGTGTGGGTACACTTTGGGATCCCACAGTCCATTGTCTCAGATTGGGACAGCATATTCCTGAGTGAATTTTGGTTAAGTCTCTAGTTGATGCTGGATACAAAACTTACCAAGTCCACAACTTTCCATCCCCAAACTGATGGTCAAACAAAGGTTGTCAACAAGATGATCATACACATTTTGCGCATGTAAAACTTGAAGCATCCATGCACGCAGGATGAAAGTCTTTGCTATGTCCAACACAGCTACAACAAAGCTCTCCACAACTCAACAAGACACAACCCCTTTCAAGCAAGGCTAGGATTTCAGCCATTATGCCCCATTGATGTGGCCATACCATTTGCATCCACCTAGGTAGATTCGGCTCACATTTAGTTTGAAGTTGAAATAGATAACAACTTCATTGAGTGCATTCAACACATCCGCCATCAAGTCCATGATATATTGGACATAGCCAATTCTAAGTACAAGCAGTGCCATGATCAACATCAAGTGCCACACAAGTTCCAGGTGGATGACAAAGTTTGGCCACATTTACAAAAGGAGTGCCTTGCTAGACCCCATCGCAAGCTTTTCCCACTCCGATATGGATCATACACCATCACCAAGGTTGTCGATGAAAATGACTTCGAGCTCAACATCCCACCATTCCTTTGTCAACACCTAGTATTTAATGTAGATCACCTTTGGCCATACTTTCCACTATTATTGGACACATCTGACATTGCAGAACATCTCACACCAATAAAGATCAACCCGGACTGCATGGAACAGGCCACAACTGATCAGATGATGGATAGATAGATCAATAACACTCAACAATAGAGGATACAGTTATATCAAGTTGGCAAAGCAGGCCAACTCCTTCATCAGGGCAAGTGGTTCACCAAGGACCAAGTTCAACAGAAATTTCCTCACCTCATGTAGGCTCTGCACACAATGGGGACCATTGCTTCCCAAGGGGGGAGGAATGATCCAAGTGGATATTGGTGGCCACCCGCCTATTCCACCTAGACCCCCCATTCAGTTTCATCTATTTCTTTGTTCATTTCATAATTTACTATTTTTAGCAGTTTTTCGTGTCCTAAACTTTCGCAGTAGTTTTGACCCCCTAAACGGCGTTTTTTTTAGCGTCAGTGGCAGGCCCACAGCCATAGGCACAGACTTGCAGAAAAACCTGTAGCACTCGGTGAGTTTCGAACAAGGTATCGTACACGCCAAACAAAGATATCATGACCAAGTTACGAGCCTAGGAAGTTGGCTGCCCAACTAACCCCAACAGGGCCCACAAACTCTTGGTGTTACATCTCCTAGGGTTAGGGTTTTGGTTGTTTATGGTTTTCTCATATTTTCCAATATTAAATAGGCCCTTGAGCCTCATTTTAACACAGTTCGGAGGCATGTAGCTACCACATCTCTTCTTACAGATAAGCTACCATCACCCCAACTATCTTATTTCCATTCTGTTTATAAGCATAGTTCAATATTTTTCTATTAATGAAATGAATTTTTTTTTTATGCATCTCTATTTTTATGATTATATATGTAAGTTGTTGCGTTCCTATTTAAGTTTGAATCAACATGATAAGTTCATAATTATTCATAAAAAGAAATGATAACTTTATAAGCATCAAGTGGTTAATTGTCATGCATTTTATTTGCTTTTGATGAATTAATTATGGTTTTTCGTGGTTTTACTAATGATAATTTACTAGCTCATATCTTAAAGCTAGTTTTAGTAGCCATCTTTGTGATTGACATATCAACACAGTTATTGAAGGAAATTGAATGCATGGGCTTTGTCTCTAAGACCCCCAATATGTATTTTTGTTGTTCAAATCTCACCATCTCACACGTGTGAACCTCCAACATTTGATCATAGGTAAAGGTAAGAAATTTTTAGGTAGCCAAGTTGAAATGCATTTTCTAAGAAAATTAAGATGAATTTTGAAAAATGAAAAGATGGTTTTTTTTGTGGAATGAGCCAATTTAGGCTCTATGCAAGCAGTTTCCTCAAATTTTGAAGGATATAAGACATTTTCTTGATTCTTTAAACCCTATTTTTCTTGATTGCATGAATGGATAGTGTGTTAATGTGTCACCCAATGTCCAGTCAACAAGGAGATATGAATAAGCTCTATTTTAGTAAAGTTTTCACAAGGAGATAAGATGTAATCATATATTTGGATCCAAATTATACTAAATTTTATGTGATCTACTCCACATTATCTGCAATTTGTAATCAATCCTCAATTCGAGCAACAAAATCCTCAAACAATTGTTGCCCATAAACCATATAAATATTGTAATTCCTTTGATGGAAACAAGTTCAAATAGATGGAATTGAACTAATTTTATTGCATGAACTTATTGCCTTAATATAATTACAAAAAACTGAGTTTTCATTTTATTTTGATTATATATTTTTGTGAGTTTATTCAAAGTTAGGGTTTGAAGCTTTTTCAAGCTCATGTGACCAATAGGAGGGTGCCTCCTATGTAGGACATGCAATGTTATTTACATGGTTTTCATAGTTAGTGCATGATCATAACCCTCCCCAAATCAAATATAATATATAGAAGCCTCTGGAAGGAACATCGTGCAAGTCATGGAAAGAGAACATGATTTCCTCTAATTTTATGTAAAATGCGAGAATATTTGGAAGCCTCTAGAAGGTGTGCCTTGGAAATATTTTAGAATTAATTTAGGGTTTATTTTATTTTATATAGGAATCCTATGGGAATTTCAAGAGCCTACCTATCCATTCTAAAATCAATTTGAGAGGGTGGTCGTTCCCTGGGAGGATTGATGTATAAATAAATTGAGTTTAATACAAACTATGTTTTTATATTCAATGTGTGTTGAATATGTATCATTTGTTTTGTGTGTATAGACCTTTTATGATCCTTATTATTATCATATTGGGTTTATTGTGTGCTCATGAGAGACTAGAGTCTTGTGAGTTTGTCATAGGTTGGAGGAAGTTCACTAAAGTTAACATTCATTTGCCTAACGTACATAAATTCTAGTCAAAGAAGATAGATGGAATTACACCAAAGGCATATTGGTATGGTGATAGATCGAGAAAAATAGAACCATTGCAAAGGTAGATGGAATGGTTTTCATCAAGTGGTATTAGAATAAGGAAATATTTCCTACAAGTTGGAGACAAAGAGAACAAGAGTAGTTCTCAAGAGAGGTGAGCAGTGTGCAACATCCATAGGAGTAGAGGAAGATAGATAAGTTCTATAGGAGGTGAACTTATGATACCAAAAGACATGACTCTGAGGTGAATAACTTACTGAGGTGTCAATGGAGACTTGGTTGCAGTTCATTGTTGAGTATGAGCAAAAGATCAAGGATACATGAGGAGAAGGAAGACTGAGATTGAAGATGAATGAGATGCAGCAATGATGGCACATGACAAGAGATCATGACTATTTTATACCATGGGAATATGTTGCAGGAGAATAAAGCCCCCCAAATTAAATCTTATTTTGAAATCCTTCGGAAGGCACATCATGACAATCATGGTGAGAGGACACGATTTCCTCTAATTTTATGTAAAATGTAAAAATATTTGGAAGCCTCTAGAAGATGTTCATGGAAATATTCCTCATTTCCATTATGTTTTGTTTTATTTTATATAGGAAGCCCGTGGGCATGTAAAGAGGTGACTCATATGCGGTAAAATTAGGCCGAGAGGGTGGTTAGGCCCTGATGTATAAATTTCTTGAGTTTAATACAAACTGTGTGTTTTTATATTGATTGTGTGTTGAATATATATCATTTCTTTTGTGTATATAGACCATGTTTTATCCGTATGCTTATCATATTGTGTTTATCATGTGCTAATGAAAGATGAGATTCATGTGATGTTGTCATAGCTTGGAGAAAATTTTGCTCGAGTTAATAGTCCATTTACCCGACATATATAAATTTTGGTTGAAGAGGATAAGAAGAATCATGCCAAAGGTGTGTCAAGAGGGTGGTAGATCGAGAACGATGGAACCTTGGGAAATATGGTCGGAACAAGGAAGGGTGTGAATTATGCTCAATCATAAAATGGAACCACAAGAAATTGATGAACGTGGAGTTCAAGATTCAATCACATTCATCGAATCCCTTATCCAATCACTGGCCATTAGGTTCCAAAGGAGAGATAATAGGAGGCCTCATTTTGTGTTCAATGAGTTATGAATCCCCATGACTCTCGACTAATTAGGCCTAATCAGGTTCAATAAGATTTGGTCAAGGTTTGGAATTGTTTTATGCTCAACGAGTTGTGCATCATTGATTTCAATGAGTGACTATAGTCGTCGATTCGAGGAGGGATCCACACTGTAAAAATGGTTGGTCACCATCGAGAATGTGATCATGGTATCATACTTGTTACAGATCCATTTGGGCACATCACTCCCATCATTAAGATCAGTACTTTTAGGGCTCATCAAACCTTAATTTAGTTGCTACTTGATCTAAAAATGAAGATCTTAGATTACTTTTAAGGTATTATAGACTCATGTGCATGGATTTGCCTATATTACTTAGTGCAACGGATCGATAAGATTGCAAATAATATAGAAAATTGAGAAGTTAGAGAAACAAAATAGACTAACACACATAAACACAATAATTTTAATATGGATTTCACCAAAACTATTGGGCTACGTCTCCTGGTCCAGCCTTCAGTGGTGGCCTGTCTATTGTTGAAAATAATACTCAGAGGGGGGGTGAATCAGTATTATCTAGTTCTTTTAACAAATCTTCCTTATTTACACTTTGAATTATTTTTGCATATCAGTACCATAAAATAATGAGCAAGAAATACAGACAGTCACATCAAAGAACACCAGATATAAGGTGGGAACCCAATGTGGGTGAAAACCACCTGCTGCAATATGTCTCTATCTTCTTTTCAAATTAGAAACTCCTTTTACAATGGTCTTGTACTGGTGCAGTCCTTTACCAGTACGCAGGCTGCAACCTGCAGAGAGCTACAACTCTCTCTCGTTTTCCAGTCTCTCCTGGAAGGGAGCTACAACCCCTACTTCTTTTCTTTCAAGGACCACTTTTCATAAATTTTCAAACTGGATCCATAAACATCAAATGATCATCAAGTACCAGTAAGTCACCCAGATAACCAGATCCACAATAACAGTAAACTAAAACCAGAACACCTTATCAACAAAAAAAAATCAGTCAACAAAAGATCTTAAGACAGATATGCAATTTCCTTTTCTCTGGCCTGTGTCACTATGCACTTCACCTTCTGTGGCGCCACGCACCTCCGCAGTTGCGCCTTCTGTGGTGCCGCACACCTCCGCAGCTGCGCCTTCTGTGGCACTACGCACCTCCGCAGCTGTGCCTTCTGTGGCACCGCGCACCTCCGTAGCTCCGCCTTCTGTGGCGCCGCGTACCTCCACAGTTGCACCTTCTGTGGCACCTCCGCACTCCGCCTTCGGTGGTGCCTCTGTGGCATCTCCTGTGGCGCCTCCGCATTGCGCCTTCTGTGGCACCTCCGCACTACGCCTTCTGTGGCGCCTCTATGGCATCTCCACACTACGCCTTCTGTGGCATCTTTGCAATGCGCCTTCTGTGGCGCCTCCGCACTGCGCCTTCTGTGGCGCCTTTGTGGCGTCTCTGCACTGCGCCTTCTGTGGCGCCTCTGTGGTGCCTCTGCACTACGCCTTCTGTGGCGCCTTCGCACTGCGCCTTCTGTGGCGCCTCTGCACTGCGCCTTCTGTGGCGCCTCTGTGGCATCTCCGCACTGCGCCTTCTG